>PVIY010004930.1:0-98436 GCA_004026745.1 Myrmecophaga tridactyla
AAAAGAAAGCATTGATTTGAGTATGGAGAAATAGGAACACGCTCATTTGTTGGTGGTGGGAATGTAAAATGGTGCAGATGCTGTGAAGACAGTTTGATAGTTCTCAGAAACATAAGTGCAGAATTACTATATGATCTGGAAATCCCACTTCTAGGTATATACCCGAAGGCAAGAACTCAAACAGATATATATATATATATACACACACACCCATATTCCTAGTGGCATTCTTCACAATTATCCAAAGTTGGCCAGTATCCATCAACTGATGAATGAGTAAGCAGAATGTGGTATATACCTACAAAGAAATATTATTCAGTCATAAAAAGGAGTAGAGTTATTACACCTGTGAAAGCATGAATGAACCTTGAAGACATCACGTTAAGCCAAATAATCAGATACAAAAGGACCAATATTGTATGATCTTAGAAATACAAAATAATTATAATAAGCAAATTCTTAGAGTCAGAAATTAGAACATATGTTACCAGAGGCCAAGCTGGGGTAGGGTAGGGGGAGTTAATGTTTAACTTATACCAAGTTCCAATTTGAGATGATGTAAAAGTTTTGGTAATGGATGGTGGTGATGGCAGCACAACATTATGAATATAATTGCCAGCACTGCATTATATATTTGAATGGGGCTAAAAGGGGGAATTTTAGGTTGTATGTATGTTACTAGAATAAAAATTAAAACCTAACTGTAGGACTGCACAACGCAGAGAGTAAACCCTAATGTAAACCATGGGCTATAGTTAATAATACAATTATAATAGTATTCTTTCATCAATTGTAACAAATACGCCACACTAATGCAAGGTGTTAATAATGAGGGGTGGGGTGCAATATGGAAACTCCACGTTTTCTTCATGATTTTTTCTGTAAACTTATAAGTTCTGTTTTTTGTTGTTGTTGTTGTTTGGGTATGCTGCATGGCAGGGGTCACATTTCATTATTTTTCCCTCTGAGTATTCTATTATTGCAACACCATCTGTTGATTTTTGTTTGCTTTTCTTTCTTTGTTTGCTTGTTTGTTTTTTTGTTTTTTTGTTTTTTTTTTTTGGAAATGCATGGGCTGGGAATCGAACCCAGGTCTCCCGCCTGGAAGGTGAGAATTCTACCACTGCGCTACCCTTGCACCCCCAAACCTATACCTATAACTTCTTTTTTAAAAAAAAAGATTACATGGGGAAAAAAACATTTTCCTGACTGGAAAGCAAGTTCTCTTCTCCCTCCTCCACCTCTCCTCTTTTTCTTCCTCCTCTTCCCTCTCATCATACTATGGAGCTCTGAGTATACATAAGAAAAGAAATAGAGAAAAGCAAGAGGCAGCAGCTGTTTCATACAGGGGAAACAGTGAACTCTTAAAATGTAGAGCAGGGATGGCATATTTTCTCTGCTGGTGTGTTGTGTCTGTGGAAAATCATGTTTTTAAAGTAATTTCATTTTAATGCTTTAAAGTAAGGTTTGCATTTTCATGTTTTGGGGGCTGTCACTGCCTAATATTTTATGAACCTCCTTCCTTTTTGTCATTTTCCTAACCTCTAAGGGTATTTGAGTTTCTGACCTTCAGCTATTGAGTGATTCTAGGAAAACCTTGAAGTCACCGTTTTTAGAAGTACAACCTGTAAGATGAAAAGCCCAGCAGAGAAACTTGGGACCCATAGAAAGGAATATGCAAAAACATCTTGCATCAAGACAGAACTAATATCTTACAGGGAAATACCGTAAGATTAATAGCCATCTTAACAGTGTCAAAGAATGCATAAATATATAGATTCATAGATTACAGATTTATGTATGCATATTTCTAAAACCTACATATTTCTAAAGTTATTTCTTTATTGAACACTTGTCAGGTTTAACATCATATTTTATTTAGTTATCCTCAGTTATTTTATTCCGACAGATATCCAAAGAAGATGCTGAAGTTAAAATACCTACATTTACATGAACTCAGTCTACCAGCTAATACATATCTAATTACTTTTGTGGAGACCATCCTTGATTCAGTCTTCCAAGTAACCAAACATACATCACAAAAATGGGCTTCAATTGAGGAATTTCTGTGTATTTATATATTTATGTATTTATCCACGGGATATAACATTATCTTGATTTGGAATAGAGGGAAATCCTACTCAACCTCAGATTCCTTAAATGTGCTTTTCCTAGAAATGAATTCATATCGTGTGGATTAGGGAAAAGGACATGCATATAACAAAGGGGGTATTTGATCTACCTTTGTGACTCTGACCTTAGGGAACTCTCACTTCCCAAGGTTCCCCACTGTTTGAGCAGTGAGATCAGAGTAGATGCCTACAATGAGTAAGAGGAACCATCACCCTGGCACATTTTGAGAAGACTGCATGGAGTACATTCAAGAAAAAGTCACATTCCACAGAGAGTATGATTGCTGTAGTCTAGTAGTGCCATTCTCAAGGAAGCGTGAATAAACTCAGAAATCTAGCATATTAACATGCACCTGCAAACTTGCAATTTAAGCATGCGTCCATACACTACATAACTTATTGAAATAACACATACAAATTGTAGCATTTAAAACAGCTCTTCAGCAAAGTAAAGCCATTGTAAAGACTTTAGCACAACCTGGTGGACGCTCTGCATTCTACAGTGGGGCAACGGGAAAGCATTCACACACATTTATGCATAAATACTTCAGTATAACAGAACTATCCCAGAAAAACAACACAAATTGTTCCTATGAAAGTTTCTCTTCTATGTCATCAAATAATAAAATATATACATAAATCACTACAGTAAAACATACATTTTGTCAAATTTGTTTTTATCTGGCAATCACCAAGAAAGGAAATACATACATCAAATGAAAAAGGATCCTGGCCTGACCATCCAGTCTTCATAGTTTTTCCTTTGCTCAGAGAATTAGTTACAAAGAGTTCA
Organism: Myrmecophaga tridactyla; assembly: GCA_004026745.1. NCBI lineage: Eukaryota > Metazoa > Chordata > Mammalia > Pilosa > Myrmecophagidae > Myrmecophaga > Myrmecophaga tridactyla. The sequence goes on from PVIY010004930.1 coordinate 2,926, forward strand.
TTTCAAAACTTCTCTTAAAAACTAATAATCTGGTCTTAGTAAAAGAAAAGAAAAACTGGAACCTAAAAATAAATTAACTATAATTTGTTGATATGAAGAAAAACCCTATGAATGTCTGAATTTTAATACCAAATACTTATAAACTGCTGCTACACTAAGAAACAGACGTTCGATTTAGAGTAGTGAAAAATTGTGAAGTAATTTTATAATTCATCAGGCTGATTTTCTCACCCTAGTACACAAACTCCACTGATTTCATTTATATTGTATATGAAGTTTAAACAACTTTAATCTGAAAAAAAAAAAACTAACTCCTCCTAAAGCAAGCTTCAAAAAGACAATCTGGTTGCGATATGATCAGGCTGCCAACTCAGGGAAGATTTGCTTTCCAGGGAGCATTTGGGGACTCATTCCCTCTGACACTTTAGAATATGAATTATTGGGGTCAAAACTGTTTAGGTCTAAGAGTTTTGAATCCTCTTCCAAGATTTCCCTTATAGTCTTTGAAGAAAATTTTCATTGAGCAAGTATATAAACAAAGACCATGTTTCCACATTGCCTTCATTATGAACCATGATCTTTATATCTGGTGATCCTTACATTTCCTTTAAAGATGCTATGATCTGAAAGCATTAAAAATCAGCTTTATTTCTAATTAGTGAGCTAGTGTTTTTTTTTGTTTTTTGTTTTTTTTTATGGGCAGGCACCAGGAATCTAACCTGGGTCTCCGACATGGCAAGCAAGAACTCTGCCTGCCAAGCCACTGTGGCCCGCCTAGTGTTGCTTTTTGAATCGGTAATTTTAACTTAAATATAAGTCATCACTAAGCAGGATGTCAGCTTGAAATATGATTATTTAACTGAAATTGGGTAGACTATCTGCTGGCTCTATTTTCACAATGGGAAAAAATAAAAGCCTCTATTTTTAATATTACAGAGAAATTATACTTTCCTTTTGTAAAAACCACTTACTTTGAAGCTTATTTACATGAAAATGAGCTATTTCAATTCATAATGGTTCATTTACTAAAAATGTAGATTTCCATTTAAAAAAATAATCAACATATTAATGTCCATTTGGTAATAAAGTTGCTTCACTCAGCTCCTATAAAACTCATGAAACATCACATTATTTGTACTGTGGCAATAATACATATCTAGTTGGGTAAAACGGAGTTGCGAAACATCCATTTGGAAGTTAATCCAAGTGGAAGCTAATCGCGTATTTATTTTTGCACATATCTGGTAGAAAAAAAATAATCCAAATATGAATTCTGAGGCACTGTGTTTGATTAGCTGCTTTAAAGCTGCTCTGTAATAAAAGGACCTCCACAAACTTCCTTCCTTTCACTTAAAAACACCTGCAGTTAAAAAAAATCTCCTTTTTTTTTTTTTAGTTTAAAGCTTGATAGGAAAGTGTGAAAATTTTTTTAGGTCAGGTTAAGAGAACTAGGCAGAGAGGGCAAGAGGCAGGCAGATGCTTTCCTCTAGGACAAAAAATCGACAAGTTTGGCCTCAGGACCGTACTGCTAAGTATCTTTAACTTCATTTAATTGCCTCTTCAAGTTCCTCTCCGAACTCCCCTCACTAAACCCTCCCGCCAGGTTTCCCAGTCTCTAGGGGAAGGGAGTTGCACCAGCATTTCGGCTGTGCCTTCTGAATGGGGTTGCCGCAGACCACGGAGTCCCCCACAAACTTCCTTCCTTCCGCTTAAACAACTTGCAGTAAAATGTCCCCAAAACTTACCATGTGCCAGGTGCCCGAGATACAAGAGACAGGCTCACTCAGGCGTGAGTTCTAGTGTAGTGAATCAAGGCGAAAAGGGGGCAAATGGAACGTAGGACTAACGCGCGCCGGGAACGAGGAGCTGGGCTTGGACGGCTGTGTGGAGGACTAGAGGACCTAAGATTGTAGACCCGGGGAAGAACACGACTTTTATTTTAGAAAACAGAGCTTAATGTGAGTGACATGGAAGTGAAACTATGGTAATGGAGTTGAGTACAATCTACAGTAAATATTTTACATGGGGTGGATATAAATTTATACTTAAAAGACAATTTGGGGGTGCAAGGCTGGTTCAGTGAAAGAATGCTCGTCTGCCATGCGAAAGACCCAGGTTGGATTCCGACCCATGCATTCTCCCTTCCCCTTGGCCCTGCCCCTTCCCCCCAAAAAAGATAATTACCTTCATGACTGAAAGTGAAGGTGACCTGCTTTTATAATAGGACTTAAAACATGCTTACTGACCACCTCCAATGTTCCGGCTTCTACACATTGTTGCAAGACACAGAGACAGATTCAGATCTAGTTCTTGATTTCCAGGAGCTATGACTCTGGAGAGAGACACTTGCAAAACATGTCACAATGGAATGTGATGTACACGGAATAAAGGCATAAACAATGTGTGGTGTTGGTAAGATGAAGGGAGTGATTAAACTTTAATTGGGTAGTAAGAAGATACTTACAGATTTGGTAATATTTGTGAGTGGTCTGAAAAGCATAGACATTTACCAATCAGTGAAAAGACCTCCAGCTATCTCATAAGCAGAGAAAGAGAATTCTGGAGTTGGGCAGAGTAAAAATAAACAGAAAAAAAATTGACAAGACCTGGAACAGGGAAATTTTGAATTAATATTCTCAGAGAGATATTATCATCATAACCAATATGAAGTGACTTAAAATGAAAATCCTGAGAGGAAATGAATACATGAGCAAGAATTCTTATAAATGAAATAATCTTTTAATGGTGGAAGCAACTCAATAGAAGGTTAAAACTAAAAATAAAGATGCTCTGTTAGAGGAGAACAAAAAGCAAAGTAGATGTAGAAAATTAGGGAATTTAAAGGTTCAATTAAAAAGAAGGGAAATGTAACCAAGAATGTAGGATTTAAGGGATGATTTTGTTTACTGGATCATTTTATAGATATTCCTTTTTGTATTTTGGTATGTTGAAGTAGACAGAGGGAAATATGTGAAATCTCTAAATTGTAATACAGCGTCCTTGATATCTGATAATGATTGTACAACCTTTAGTTGATGACCCTGTGATTGTAAAAACCTTGTGACTAATGTTCATTTGTACTGTTATCCAGTTTTCAACTTTAGAGTATTTTAATCCCTAAAGATATCCCCTAATTTTTATTAATGAAGGGTCTTGAGTCAGCCCAGAACCAACCCATCCCAAATCCAAAGGTATCTGGACAACCAAGGCTGAAACTCATCAAGATGGGCCCATCTGACATATGTAGTGGCTTAGAATTTAACCTCCAAGTCACCTATACCTCATTCCACCATTTTCTTTCATACATGCTGTGACTAAGCATGTAATCAATCTGCACGTGCTCAATAATTAGATCATCGCTAGTTATATCATCTTGGCCCACTGTGCTCATTATCCTGAAGCCTGACAATTTTTTTTTTTTTTTGCATGGGCAGGCACCGGGAATTGAACCCAGGTCTCCGTCATGGCAGGAGAGAACCCTGTCTGCTAAGCCACCATGGCCCGCCCCTGATAATCTTTTAATTCTATAAAACTATCAGATTTGCTGCAGTTTGGGGAGACAAATTTTGGGCCCATAGATCAACTGATCTCCTACTATATGCCTAATAATAAACTTTTTCCCTCTTTGAAATCCAGGTATCTCAGAAATTGGTCACTTGAGCACTTCAGGCAAAAGAAACTACCATCTTTCTTTCTACACATTAGTTATTATATTGAAAGGACCTGCTAAGATCCTTTCTCAACAAAGAACTGAACTTTGGAGAAACTAAGAAGTTCAAATCAAATTAGTGACATGGATGGTCTTTCCTTTAAACTCTGCCAACAAGATCACTGATCCTGCCCCTTATCAAGGCTAAACTTGAAATTTACCTTACTGTGAAAATGTTCTAGGCCACAAAAAACAAGAGAGAGAGAGACAGAGAGAGATCGGAAACAAAGTGTCAGGAACCAAGTGGCATCAACATGTCAAAAGACAACTGATGGGGTGGGGGTTCCAGGATTGTTCAATAGTTCTTGTCCACCATGCCAGAGACCCCCGGTTCGATTCCGGCCCAAGCACTTCCCAAACAAACAAACAAACATACCAAGAAAAACAAACAAACAAACAATTCAACAAATGATGCTGCAATAGTGGGACACTCACATGGAGAAAGAATGAACTGTGACCCCACCATACAGTGTACAAAAAAAAAAGACTATTGATGGAAAACAAAAGATGTCTTTAAAAATCATAGTCAACTGTTTTCCTTTATATCAGCAATGAAAAATTGGAATTTGACATTTTTAAAAACTACATCAATACTAAAAAAAATGTACCTAGGAACGAATCTAAGAAAACATTAGACCTACATAAGGAAGATGGCAAAATTTTGATGAAAGAAACCAAGTTAAAACAAAAAAAATACTGAGGAAATCTGATAGATAGTGAAAGTCAAAGCATTTCTGCAGAAAGTCAAATGTATAGAAAAGAAATTCAAAGATACAATAAAGGAAAGCCATTGTAAATGAATAAAAATATCTGAATATTAAAATACTGAAAGTGCACACTGTATCCCAGGAAGAATCATGCAGAAAGATCAAACCAAGATGCAGAGAGTAAAATTTCTGAATGTCAAAGATTAAGAAGGAATTATGAATAAATCTAATTAACACAAGTTAATTGCTTTTTGAAAAGAGGAAATATTAGGTTTGCCCCAACATTTCCACTGCAGCAATCAATGAGAGAAGTCAGTGAAATGAAGACTATAGAATTCTGTGGGGTCAAACAGCATGTTATTGGCACAAAGATAGAAGTATTGATCAGTGGAATCGAATTGGGAGTGCAGAAATAGACCACCAAATCTGTGGTCAACTGATTTTTTTGACAAGGCCCCCAAATTCACTGAATTGGGACAAAATAGTCTTTTCAATAAATGAGTATGGGAGAATTGGATATCAATAGCCAAAAGAATGAAAGAGGACTCTTCCCTCACACTCCATGCAAAAATGAACTCTAAGTGGATCAAACCCCTAAATATAAGAACTAGTACCATAAAGTTTCTAGAGGAAAATGTAAGGAAACATCTTCAAGACCTAGTAAAAAGAGGTAGCTTCTTAAACCTTACACTCAAAGCACAAGCAATAAAAGAAAAAATAAATGTGAACTCCTCAAAAACACCTTTTCAGGTGTTTTGCACCTCAAAAGGCTTTGTCAAAAAGGTAAAGAGGCAGCCAACTCAATGGGAGAAAATATTTTTAAATCATACATTGGCCAAAGGTTTGATATCCTGTATACATAAAGAAATCATACAAATCAACAACAAAAGAACAAATAACCAATTATAAAATGGGCTGAAGATATGAATAGGCATTTTTCTGAAGAACAAATACAGATGGCTCAAAAGCACATGAAGAGATGCTCATTTTCATTAGCTATGAGGGAAATGCAGGTCAACACTACAATGAGATACCACCTCACACCAATAAGAATGGCTGCTATTAAAAAAAAGGAAACTACAAATGTTGGAGAGGATGTGGAGAAACTGGGACACTTATCCACTGCTGGTGGGGATGTATAATGGTACAACCACTGCGGAAGATAGTTTGGCGGTTCCTTAGGAAATTAAATATCAAGTTGCTGTATGACCCAGCAATAGCACTACTCTATAAATCCCTGGAAGAGCTAAAAGCAGAGACACAAAGAGACATTTACACACTGTTAATAGCACAATTATTCACAATCGCCAAAAGATGGAAACAATCCAAATATCCATCAGCAGAAGAGTGGATCAACAGAATGTGGTAGATACATATGATGGAATGTTATGCAGCAATAAGACAAAATGATGTCCTGAAGCACATGAGAAGACGGATGAGCCTTGAGACATAATGCTGAGTGAAATAAACCAGACACAAAAGGATAGATACTGTAAGACTCCACTTTTATGACCATGGTAAAGGTAAAATCAGAGGCTTATAATATAGAATATAGGAGATTTAGAGATACCTAGAAGCTAGAGATGGGTGAAGGGTTAGCTAATGAGGTTGAACTCAAATGTAAGGGAATAAATAGAAGTGAAGACAGTTCTCTAGTGGGTCTATAAGTAATAGTACCATATTGAAAGTAAACATGATTGAAAGGGGTTGTATAGACCTATGAGTCCCACTGATTAACACCACAAATACAGTAAGGTCTTGCATGGACTACTTTAAAGGTATAATTCTTGTACAAACAGTGTTTAAGTTCAGAGTATAGGTGGAAAATTGCTATTACTTGCTGTGGGATATGGTTAATGGGAAAACACAGCAGTAGCACAGCAACAGCAGAGGTAAATAATGTGGGGAGGGCCAACAGTTAAGGGGAAGTTTAGATTTCCTGTTTGGTGAGTGTGTGTTTATTGGTTATCTTTCTCTTAGGAACAATGAAATTATCTAAAATTGAGAGTGTTGATGGGCTGTGGACTTTGGATATTATACATGATGCCTAATGAATGCAGGTGACTGAAAGATGCACTGAGTGAGAAGTAGATTGGTGAATGATGGTGTATACATATGATCAATTATTGTGCTGCTACAAAAAAGGAACAAAGTTGTGGTGTCAACATTGTGAATGAACCTGTGGGACATTTGGTGAGGCAAAATAAGTCAGAAACAAAAGAGCAATTGTTGTAGGATCTAAAATACTTATATAAGAAAACAGGTGCCTAGATTGTAAGTTCTTATAGCAGTCACAAATTAGTCTAGAGTGGTAAGTATTATTTCTGGATTTTTAGAGGCTGTTTAATATATGTACAACCCGGTACTCAGAGGTAAGAATGAAGGCGCTCAGGTCAGAATTAAGGTAATTTAGAACACAGGGGTAAGGAAGACGTTATCTATATTTAGAACCTCACCTACTCTTTGACACCAAAGGTTTAGTTTGTCCAGAACTTAAATTTTCTGTAGCAAATATCTAACTCAACCTATTTAGATCGCTCATTTAAACAATCAAAACACAGGGAGCCCAGAATAAAAATGAGGGCCTTTAATCCTCTATAGCTTAATGTAATGCCTGGGTATATCTCAGAATATCCTAAGCAGATAATTAAAAATTGGCAAAGTTCCTCGAAGGATAGGAGAAAAAATATGAACTATTAAACTTTACCACTGGTGAAACCCCTGATACTCTGTCAAACATAAGGGACACCCAAATCAATAGGCCAAGCCCTTGATCTTGAGGTGTACTCTTGTGAAGCTTATTTATGTAATGGAAAAGCCTAGCCTATTTACCTCCAGAGGACCTCTTTTGTTGCTTAGATGTGGCCTTTCTCTCTCTAAGCCCAATGCTGCAAGTGAAACCATCACCCTCCCTGCTATGTGGGAATTGATATCCAGGGGTGAAAAAGTCTCACTGGCACCATGGGAGATGACTTGCAAGGATGAGTCTTGCCCTGGCACCGTGGGATCAACAATACCATCCTGATCAAAAGGGGAAAAAGAAGTGTGACAGATAAGGTTATCAGTGGCTGAGAGAGTTCAAATAGAGTCCAAAGACTACTCTGGAGGTCACTTTTATGCATTCTTCAGCTAGACATTGCTACCTACCACAATTTTCCAAATCCAACCAAAACCATAACAACCAATCCTAAAGAACACCTAGGACAATGTATAAGATTCTACAAAGGTTTCATGCACTAGGGTAACTTTCCAGAAATCTGCAACCTCCAGATGGATTCCTGGACCAGATAAGTCCTGAAATGTACAGGGGCCAGCCTTTCCAGAACATCAGATAGTTCCATCTCCCTACCCCTTCCAACATGAAAAAGGTAGAATGGGTATAGCCCAAATACCCCTAAACTGTAGGAGAAAGATCAAAGGTGATGGTGGAGTTATACGGAGAAGGTAGGATTTAACAAACAAGTACAATTGCTGAATCATTATATTGATATTTCTTTTAGTCTCTAGTATCTTAGAGCAGCTGGGAGTAAAAACCTAAAATTATGGAATTCTAATCCATACCAAATCCTGAAATCTGTTGTACAACTAAATGTTATGCTATGCTTTGAAATATATTGCTTTTTTGTATATTTTTTGGTTTTCACAATGAAGAAAAAAAGTGATGATAAAAAAATGCATATCCCTTCTAGCCTCCAATGTTCTGGAGTGGCTAGAAAGAAAAATCTGTTATGATGGTTTGGTAGCCCACGACAAACTCTGGGACCTTGTTGAAGAGTGCTTTTAAAACTATTGCTTTTTTATTTTTTTGCTTTGTATATATGTTATATTATACAATTTTAAAAGTTTAAAAAAACACTAGTACAAGACTAAACATATTTGGAAACTATATATAAAATGTAAAATCAGCCAACAGTGAAGTAGTTTTAAAATCATTCAATTTGGGAAAGGCAACAAATATTTATCATGTCAATGAGTGTGAATTGTATTTTAAAAAGTAACTATGTTAGTTAGGTACTACTATAGGCAATTTTGTACTTTTTCCACATAAATGTCCTTAGCATTACCGATTTGTATAATTTAAAAATAACCAAATGAATTAATTCTAGGTTGTCAAAATTTTAAAAATAGCCTTTTATTGCTTTCTGGAAGTTCTAAAGTAAACCCTATTCATTCAATAAAAATAAAATTTCTGTGGGATCAAAAATGTGACTCCTAGATTTGATACCTCCTCCAAGTTGTTCTTCCAAGTATAAAGACAACCACAGACATTCTCAAGATAATGAGATCAGAAGGAAATTGTCATAAAGAATATTTGATGAAATCCACTTTACAATGAAATTAAGCTAACTAGAGATGAATCAAAATAAGGAAGTAGGAATGGAGAAGGCCTAGAAAGGGCTGACTGTAGGCTCTGAGTCAATTTAACACAGTCCTAATCAGCCTGATATTCTGAATATATCAATAGAAGCCTCAAGAGATGGAGAAAGGCAATGTTGGAGGAAGCGTGGATGGGGTGAGACACTTCATTTTCTTTAATGAAGATAAATAACACTAGATAAGAAGATAAATAACACTAACTGAGATTAAAACATTTTGAAGTTTCCATCATCTTTGCCTTGATTTCATTGTGACATGCTTTATGTTTAATATATACTATAAAAATAAAATTTTACTGTAGGTTAACAATTTTTCATATCATTATAATCCTTTAATTCAATAAGTTCTAATGAATTAAAATACACTTGGTAAATAAGAGGATCCATATTATGACCTATATTTTCAAATTTTTATAAATTACCCTATGTTTTCCCAAAATTTCTAATCTAGAAGATCATCCTTCTTCCCTTCTTTTCTCCTCCCTCCCCTTCTTTCCTTCCTTCCTTTTTTCCTCTTCCTTCCTTCCTTCTTTCTTTTCTTCCTCCTCCCCTCCCTCTCTCCTTCCATTCCTTGCTCCCTTTCTTCCTTGCTTCTTTCTTTTCTCCCTTCTTTCTATATGGATGGAGAAACTGCTGGAATAATATTCACCAAAATTTAATGGTGTTTATCTATGAATGGGGTGTTAGGGAATTTTTTTTTAAGTATCATGTTTTCAAATAAAAATTAGATTCACAATTTAAAACCATATGCTAATACGTATTGGCTCCTATCGTTGACCCCATCTCTTACCAGCCTCTACAGGTAAGTACATAATGTTCCATTGAATAAGTGTGCCCTAGTTTATTAAACCAGCCCCCCATAGGTGGACACCTGGATCGTTTCTAGTAATTTCTGATTTCAAATAAAGTTATGATAAATAACTTGTACCTGTAATGTTTCATGACCGTGTAGATATGTCTGGAGGGTAAATAATCAGCTCTGGAATTTCTAAGTGAAAGCTGATCTGCATTTGTAAATTTGATAGCTGGGTCCACTATGCCATCCATAAGGGCTGTATGTATTACACGGGTGCAAAATGCCAGTCCGTATCACCCACAGCCCTGCCACCCAACAGGGTGTGAACAAGTTTGTGAATATTTAGTATTAAGGACTGTTTTCTCAATGTAATTTTAATTTGCATTTCTAGTATATGACCAAGATTGAGAATGTCTCCCCATGTTTAAGGCCTTGGGAGTTCTTGGTCTGTAAACTCGTTTTTGTTCTTCTGAAATGACTTTTTCAATTGGATTTGACTTGTTTTTTAACTTTTTGATGCACACTTCGCAGTTACTTTATATAGTAAGAATGTATCAGTTGTACAAAACAATATTTATTCTGGGAAAGAATAAAGAAAATAGATTAAGAGCTTGGTCTAATAAAGGGAATAGGTAGTGGAGCTCTTACGTAGAAGAGGAAAAGTGAGTATGGTAAAGATAGGAATATATTTTAAAGTGGAGGGAGAGAAATTCAAGCCAGTGGTTTCCATTATTTTTAGCAAAAGAGTTAATGTCATTTGATGAAAGCGGTAGCCATGAGACAGGTCACAATAAAAAGAACATTAAGGGATAGTAAAGGAAGTCAATGTAGAACAAGAACAAAATCTACTTGACACATTATAGTCCTGGGTCAAGTTTGGAATCATCCATATCTAATGGTACCAATAGGTAACTTAAGTATTTTAAAAATAATTGTTGTTCCAAGCAGAGCAGTAGGAGCAGAAGTGAGGGCTGGGACAGGAGAAATCTGACCGACACAGGCTAAGGTGTCAGTGGGGCAGGGATGCCAGTAGGGCAAAAAGGCAACTGGAATTGATGCTGTTGGAAAAGTACTTGAAGTCTAGATGCAGAAAGAATTGGAAAATCAGAATGAGAAGAAAGACTGGGGGTCTCCATGAAGTAATTAGGAATTCTCTACCAGATCCAGTTCCTATCCTTTCTTATTTATTTATTTTTTTTAACATGGGCAGGCACCGGGAATCAAACCCCGGTCCTCTGGCATGGCAGGCAAGCATTCTTGCCTGCTGAGCCACCATGGCCCGCCCTCCTTCATTATTTTTTCTTTGAAAATTAATGTTAAAACATTTTTTGAACTAGGAGTAATTTTGTCTGCTACACAAAATCACAAACATAAACATCAGTTAATAGTTCTAGAAAAAAAGTCATGAAATACAAAATAGCTACAAAGTGTGTCTTCTTGTTAATAAAATGCTAAGTAAAATTAATCTCTTACTTTAACATTGTATAAGTTTAGGGTTGATTTTGCTTCTAAACTCATTTATGATTCTTTTTGAGATTCATATTCTTTCTTAATCACTACAGAATTTACCATAAAATATATATAGAAAAACTTAATGGTTTTTAATAAATTGACTAAACCTTCTTATTGATTTGACTGTTTTTGACCTTTCTTAACTTCCTGCATTTAAACTGTGAACAAATATTTTGCTACCTCTTGAAAGAACAAATAGACTTTATTTCCCACTGACTCTCATCAAAGGGAAATTTGACTTCCAGGATTTAATGCTACTTTAAACAAAGAAAAAACTGCAAAGCATGTTTTATTTACAAAAGTAACTTGTTTCATTTAAGAAATCATTTTCTAAAACAGAAACCAACTGTAAACCCAGATGAGAAACATTAGACTGTCTTAGGGGAAACACACACACATTTGTACACACACAGAAAAATTCAGACTAAAATTTACTGCATATGTATCACTGAGCTTCATTTTCTTGTATGATTCACATGACTAGCTATTGAAAAAAATGACTTTCTTCTTGTACATTGAAGTTAAGGGTGATCATTTATTATGTTCTTGTGTTCCTTCAGAATTGTGGCAGCATTATTATTTAGATTTACCAGATATTTCAAAGTATTGAAGGGATCAGATTCAAGATGCAGTTTCTAGAACAAAGATCTTGTAGATTATTAAAAAGTTGGTAATATAATCAGAATGCTTTGAGATGGGAAAAAGAACAATGTAGGGGAAAAATACATGTTGTAAAGAATGATGTTGAAAACCAATGTCAACTCCTCTTTCTATTGTCTATAAGGTTCCACGCTATATGTAAAAATTCATTGGCAGGGTCAATTCAGAATAACTCAAAGCAGAAACTATATGGCCATTGAGAAGGGTTTTTTTTAATTATTTCTTCAAATTCTGACAAAAATCCTTGAACTTTCACCTTTAAACCTTTTCCATATTCCTTATTTTCCACCCCCGTCTTTAGATTATGTACTCAATGCAATGAAAACAAATAATTAAATATAATAGGAGCTCCTTTATGAAGAGATTTGCTATGTGTGAATTTCTTAGTCAGTATAATAAAGCCTTTTTCCCCTTTCTGTTTTTAAGTTAGAATTTTGACATATAGCAAAAGCTATGAAGTGTCATTCATTGAAGGATCATGTAGTCTGAATCAATGAGAAATCTGATTTATTGATTACTCTTAAAAGTGCTAGGCACACAGTTACCTAAATGCACCATAAGGAAATCCCTACTCCTGGGAAGCACATTTTGTGAGCAGCTGGATCCTTGCCCACCTTTCATGCCATGTGTTTATGGTGAGCAGATTGCTTCCCACTACACAGGGTGTCACATGAAAAATGTATAGGCTTACCCAATGCACAAAATTTCAAGACAATATTTTTATTCTTTGACAAGACACCAGCTTCTGTGGCTCTGAGTTGCCTGCTATACCTGAGAGATATTATTCAAAGAGCCCCCCCTTTTCTGGAAAATTAAGTATGACTGAGCCAGAGGTCTCATTTTTCTGGGGGAAGAGGATCATATGAATTAAGGAAGCAATAGTTTTCCTAGAAGGGCAAATATTTTGCATGAAAAGTCAATTTCCAGTTCCCTGGCATTCTATGTGTGGGGATAGCTACATCAGAAGAATGGAGTACCGTTGGACTCACTGTGCCATTCCAGATAGAGCAAATGAATCATAATCTCCATAAATGTGGCTTGCATTTTATGGTGCCCTGTTAACTTGTTTTAAATGCTGATTGATGGGTCCTCTGACAAACACACTGAAATGTGATCCAAACAGTAAGAACTCGTTCTGATTGCCAAACTGAGAGACAATGGAACAATGACATTTGTGATTTATTGTTGTGTTTTATTTCCTGGCACTCACTTTAGTGATGAGGTGATCTTTGTTTATATGACTTATGAGAACAATCCTTTCCCATGGATGTTTAGGAGTATGTTTATTTTTGTACAATAACTTCAGTGTTGTGAGTTCGGCTAGGCTAACTATGCTGTGCAGTGTTGTCGAAAGCTTATATTGCATGCTGTTTTAATATTTTCGTTAATCATGGAATAAAAAAAGGGAAAAATAAATCCAGGTTTTTTCTCCACTTCTTCACTATATTTTCAAAATATAATGTTTACTATTTAAGGAGCAAAATAGCAGAAGGTAATGAGGACAGCCTGGTTCAAATCCTCTCTCTAGCACCTATTAGATGTGCAATAACAGGTCAGCTATTGAACATTTCTAAGCCTCAGTTTCCTCTTGTGTGAAATGGAGATAATAGTATCTGCCTCATGGAAGCTGTCTTGGGAAACAAATGCAAGTAAAGCGGGCGTATAGTGTACCAATAAAAGTTATTATAATGGTAATTATTATTTTCTATTTATAAGTAATGATACAGGATACAGATACCCTTTGACTGGGTTAGTATTAATTTTTTCAGTTCTTATTTGCATACCAATCAGAATAATTTCATTCACCCTTTATTTGTTTTAACCAGGACTTCACTTATCGAGAAGCAGGGTTATATTTTCATCTATTGGATGAAAATACTGAAGTTTCAACAGAGATTAAACATGAAAGCTCAGACCTTGAATGCTCATTTAAATGAATAGACACTGTAGATTTCTTCATATTAGAGCTGCCAGATTTTGCAAATCAAAATACAAGGAGCCCAGTTAAATTTGTATTTCAGATAAACAACGAATAGTTTGCTTGTTTGTTTTTAAGTATGGCTTAAATATTGCATGGAACATACCTATACCTAAAACTTATTTATTGTATATTTGAAATCCAAATATAACTGGGCGTCCTGTATTTTATCTGGCAGCCACACTTCATATCATCTTTAAGAAAATAACCATGAGTAGTTTGAGGAAAGAAGAGTTGTGATCTATGGGGGATTTTAACAAAATCAGGAATTCATTTACTTTAAATGATTGAAAATGCTTAAATGTCCTACCTATATTAATCAAAAATCAGTGATCACTTTTAGTTCAGAGAAAGATGAAAATGTGTTGAGAAATGGAATTCTTTGATTATTACAAAAGAATGATTGCAGAACCTGGACTCATAGCAGAATAAATTTTTCCACATTTACCAGGAAAGAAAATATTTCACTTTAGAAACTGCCTCTTTGAAGAAACTTCAGGTCACTCTAGTTGTAAAATTTGTATAGAAAAATGAAAGTAAAGACTTTTCTACTAATATGGAAAGAGATTAATTTCCTTTGAAGTTGTACGTTTGGAGATCCTCAAATCAAGAAACATGTACAGTTAGCTAGAGGCAATTACCATCCACTTTTTTTAGAAGTAGTGTAGTAAATGAGAACATTTTATAACAAATTTCTGGTTAAGTAAAAATAACCACAGTTCTAGTCAGTTGTAAGAAATAATAAACTTTAAATTCAATGTTTCAGGGAAAAACAAGCAAAACTAGATATGAAAATCTCACTGTACAAATATTAGAGCTCTGAGTGGAAGCTTCCAATTTTTAAATTGTTGCTAAGACATTGAGCTAATATATATCTCTTTTCTACAAATGTTTATTTCTCATGTACAAAAATTAATGACTTGGGGGCTGAATTTTAAGAATAATGCATGTATCCTCTGCCCCCAAGTACTAGAAATAAATTAAACAAACAAGCTTTAAATGAAACATAGCACAATCTCTTTTTGCCTAACATACTGTGAGATCCAAGGCCTTGTCCCTAAAATAGACTAGACTTTATTAAGTTGAACTTTTGTTTAATTTTTTGGACAAGGTCTTGGAATTACTAATGGCAGTGGGAAACACTAGAAATTTTAATCTTTTGTATCTTGTGACAATTTCTCAAGGAATGTAACCCATAGCTGTACACCTGGGTCTATACTTCACATTTTATTTTCCTTTTAAAATAAAAATCATAGACATAGGATACAATTCCACGTTTAGTGAAGTGGATGGATCTAGCTTTCTGATGAATATATGTTCTCACGCAGTTATGGGCCTTCTGGGTTCTACTTTACCGCAACTTCTCATGTGCAGGAAAAAAGATATATTTCTAGCTTTCTTCCTAAACTAATAGTCATAATCATGGCTCTGTTTTCTAAGCATTTATTTTTTATCTTTGAAAGGATAGATCCAAGATGAAAATACACATTTGAAACACATAGCATCCACATTTGGAAGAATTTTTCCATGAAATCTCTAAAGAAAAACTATTTATAGATATTTAACATTTAGAATTTTTGCTGTTTGGATTTTGAAGCAGCCCACAGATAAAACAGACACATCATATAGTGTACTGAGCATGAGTAAATACCAACGTTGTTTAGTAAACCCCCACTGACCGAGTATATGTTGGAGAAACTGAGGCACAGAGAATAAGTGACAAAGAAAGCAATGTAAACAAGCTTTATTTTGCTCTAATGCCTATTACTGATGATTTTCAATCACCTTTTCTCTTTAATAAGTAAAAAAGATAGTATGTGACCTTAATATAAACTGGAAACTCTTGCATCACTTTAAAATTCACTTATTTTCATCTGTTAAATAAGGATAAGATTCTTTACAATAATAAGGATAATTTGCTAATTTCATCAATATAATAAGTGAAGAATTAGCATATGAACATAAAATAAAAATGAGTTGAATGAAAAGCAAAGCAATTGATGACATAGTTCTAGACATCTGAAATCAGTCAGGAGAGTGACAACATAGAAAATAAAACCAACCTAGAGATACTGTATGATCAATATAGTAACCTGATGCCCTATTTACCAAAGGGCTTGTTTTATTACTTCTGAAAAATATGATCATTCTTAAGATTTCTTAAGGTTTCTTCTGTAGCATAAAAAATTATTAAACCATGAAATATTGGTTTTTTTTAGAAATTTTTTTTTTTTTTTTTGGCATGGGCAGGCATCAGGAATCGAACTCGGATCTCCGGCACAGCAGGTGAGAACTCTGCTTGCTGTGCCACCATGGCCAGCCCTAAACCATGGATTTTTTAAACAACTTGTAACTATAAAAAAGAGTTCTACAAATTTTATTAAATTGCATTACAACAGTATTTTAATATGTGCTTACATATTATGCATATAAACATGTAACATTTAATATATTATATACAATAAAAGATTATGATTGTATTATACTGTGACGCATTAGTATCTGTTCCTTGTAAAAGCAATGTAACTATTTGAGAAATCACAATAAATGCACTTCACTGAAAGTCTGCGACAGAATTTAACATGGGAAATATGCATAGGCAATATTATGTCTCTCATATCAAGGTCAAATTCCATAGAAATAGGTATATTATGTTTCATATGTAAATATTTAGCACAAATAAATCTGTATGACTCTATTTCACGTATATGTATATATATATAGGTACATAATTAATTTATTTTAAAGATATTATTTAAGTTCAATTGTAATAACACAATTTATGGCCAAAGTTATTAGGCAGTGGATTTCACATATTATACAAACAACAATCTGTTTTGCAAAGTTTTAAACACCATGGGAAGAGAACAAGAGACACTTACTTGAAATTTTTAAATTAGATTTTTTAAAAATATGCATGAAAATATATTTGACTAAATGCTAACACATGGCGTATAAGGTTTCCAAATGCTAATGTAGAAACATAACTTCCTTGTAGGAACTGCACACGCAGACCACTTTTCTATGCTGTCTCTAGCAGTAAAATAGTAAAGGATAAGATATATTTGTAGAACCACGAGGACATCTTGAGGTCATTCTAGAAAAGTGCATCACGTTATTAGACAAAGCCCACACACATTTTACAATTTTAAAAATAGATCTTTCTACCTAACACTTTCAATGTAAATTTTGTGAATTTTTTTCCCTCAGAGTTTTTCAAGAATATTTTGAGTCACATAAAAGCGTTTTTTCTCTCTCCCACATACAGGCACACGTGCAAAGACTTAAAAGACTCTATGCTAGCTGAAAGATAGAAAAAACATTAACATAAGCATAAGACTGTACAAATAGTTTCGACAAAACTATCTTAAATACTTTTCCACAGTACCAAAAATAGAAGCGTCCCACAAAAACTGGTGCAATGCATTCCATTACCCCACTGTACACCTAAATTCCTCTCTTACTTCTAGAAAAATAGGAACAACTAACACAAGTTCTCGAGTTGCCCCATGTATGTCTTTTCCTATGCACTTGGATTTAAAGCTGGACTTGCAGGACCATTGGCAGAACATTCTTGGCTCTCAGTATCACTCGTGGGTTTGGGAACTTCAGCTTCATTATGCCCTTCATCGATTTTATCTAGGGCACCACATGGACTAACACAGTTAGCATCCTGATTTGGTTTGTCCACTTCATTATCAAATTCAATTTTATCTTCTTGATTGTTGTATTTCTTTACTTGTCCATTCTGGGCAGGATAGGTGCTGGCAATAACATCATATAGGAATTGGTATTGCTCCTAGTGAAGGAAAGAAACAAGGGACATGAACCAATTTCATGTCATTCATTTTGCATCAAATAAAAATTATCAAGTACTAATCACTTACTTGCAGAAGTCCTGGATGGAAGAAAGCTACTCTGAAATGTTCTCACATAAATAACACTCTAAATGGCTTAGCCTCCTTACAATTCTAAAGAACTGAGCACAAAATATTATTCAAAATTTATCTTATAGTGACACCAAATTGATGTTGGTTTCCTCTCATGCCATTTGGTTTCTGAATTCCATGCCTTACCAATGAGGCCACTTTTGTTTTAATGCTTATCCTCTTAGCTAATGCCTGTGTATCATTTAACCCAATCCCCATAGGTTAATTTAAGTGTCCTCATTCATGTTCTTATAATTTCTGTCATTTCACTTTCTAAATTGTTTAATAAATAGCTAGCTCTCCCCCACTAAACACTGAGCCTTTTGATGGCAAGAGCACATAGAAGGCATTCAACACAATTTTTTAAATTAATATATGCAAGAGCACTGCCATATGCAATTCAAAGATGGATTTATTTTTAGTGAGTAATTACATTTATATTGTCAATAATTACTAATTCTCAAAATATCATCTGTGGTTACTGCCACTTATAGAGGACACAGGATAAATCAGTTACAAAAATGCTACAGAGTCATTATCCTCCCTCTCTCCATGTGAGTTTACACCATGATTTTGCAACCCACTTCAACAAGAGGTGGGGTCTTTTTCCCAAACCCTTGAATGTGGGCTAGACTTGTTACTTGTTTGGCTAATAGAATGCAGAGAAGGCCATGTTGTGCCGGTTCCAAGCCTTGGCCTCAACAACTCTGGCACACTTTCCTTCTCCCTCTTGGAACATTAGCCTTAGCTAGACTTCTGGATGGAGAGAGAGACACATGGTCTATTCGCCTCTGTTGCCACAACTAAATGCCAGCCAACTGCTCCTTCTACCCCCACACAACTGGCAGCTGAGGTCCCCAATGGACTCATAAGCTTACAGCAGACATCTAAATGGACCTTGCCAGGACAATCTAAACCTGACAAGAATAGTGGAATCATTCAGCTATCCAGCTAAACAATAGTTATTGGACTATAGTAACTTATTTTTTAAAGCCACTACAAGTACAGATGTTTTATTACAAAGCAACATGGGTTGATACATGATTAATGGGAGGGAAATTAAGAAATTCATGAGAATTTAAATAATTAAGAAATATTCTTCATTAACCGACCCACACAACAAATTGCTGGCAAACTCCAATTAAGGCTCTTATTGATGTTGATAATAATTCAATGTCAACTATCATGTGAAAATAGAGAGAAAAAAGGAATAGAGAAAACAGAAGAGAAGAGTAGAATGGAAGGGAGAGAAAGAGGGAGGAAGAAAGGAAAGGAAACAGTTCAAATAAAATTTAAAGCACACTAAAAGCAAAAAATAAGGTATACTTACAAATGAGGAAACCATTCCTGGTCTTGCTTTGCGTAGAGCTTTTACTACCTGGAAAACGTCTACCACGTCCTCTGTTTCTGCACATTCCAAGAGATTCAGCAAAGCACAAAATATTCCTGTTTGTTGAGAGCCATCTCTACCAAGGGAAAAAAAAAAGGAACAAAAATAACTCCACATTTTATGGAGAAAGACATACTAGAATAAAAATTGAAAGAGAATGTGCTTTCCATTTCATTTTTTCCATAATTATTTTATTCCAGTCTCTTGAGTGAAATTATTTCTAATAAATGCATATTTGACAAACATTTCAGTTTAAGAAGATAACAATCTTACAGTTTAAGAACTACTTGCAGGCATTAGAAATACACTTTCTTTTGTTCGGTACTTTACATTTTTAATGCATTTTATTTACATCTGAAATTATTAGTATAAATAAAATAATTCCAATTTGATAGATGAGGAAACTAAGATATTGAGGGTATAATGACATGGCTAGAAATGGATAGAATCATAAATATTAAATCTCATGTTTTGCGAATTACTAGAACCAAGAGCTTTGTCTCCTTCATTCTTCTGCCTCCCTACTGCTTTTTACAAATGTCTCTGCGTCAGTAGGAAAGTGCTATTGGTGGAACCCAAAAGAGGTCAGCCAAATGATTTATCAGACTGTGAAAGGTACAAAATATTATAAGAAAAATTCAATTTAAAGAATATTTATCAGCAGGATATTTTGTTTATTGCATAAAGTAAAATATTATATAGTAGGTACATAACTAAATCCTAAGAAACCACGCATAATTTTAAAGGCTAAACTCTTCTTCAGCTTTTTTTTTCCTACATAAATTTCACTTTTGAAAACTCAAACAAAGGCTGAAATCTAGTCTTTCTCTAAGAGGTTGATTCTAGTATACGTAATTCCTCTAATAGTGAAATTTTCTCAAACATTCTAAAAGCATTCTGCAAGATTTACATTTCTCATTTTACTTTAATATTGTTTTCATTTCTCATTTGCTTTAATTTTTCAAGAAACATTGTATATTATGCATTCTTCCTTCCAACCTCTTTTATTTAAGGCATATACGCATGCTTCCTTCACAGGTGAAGTTAAGGGTCTGCATGGCAGAAACTAATAAAAGCAAGTAATATTATTTATGTTATCAAAACCTTTGCCTTTGAGTCAGTTCAGAAAATGAAATCTTGGGTTTCAAATCAAAGTTGCTAAACACTGAAATTTCAGTTAATATGTAACTTATGATATATTATTAAAGACACGCTTTCAGTCTTCTTGATTCTTTAACACCTAATAGAGTGGATCAGTGCTTATGAACACACACTCAATATAATATCAATCAACCTATCTTTTCATACAACTTTCTATTCATTCATTCATTCATTCATTCAGGACATATATTCCAGACTCAATGTTAGGAACTGGAAAATCAAAGATGGCATGATATTGGGTATAATGGAACTCACAGACTTTAAATTATGGCACTGATATTGATATAATAATATCTTGTAATAATTATGCTGTGAGAGCATAAATGAGTGACTGATGTCATAGGAAGCTATAATGGTGGCCATGCACATTTCATATCGGGATAAACAGAATTTAAGAGAAAGTATGGACCAAGAAGTCAACTATTATGATTTTTAGAATATATCTTCACCTGCAGTGAATGAGGAGAGGCACGCTCTTGTGGTACTTATTCCTTTCAGCGGAATTCTTCTTGGGAAGTTTTTGTTTGAGGTTTTCAATCATAGAGATTATTTCTTGGGGTTCTGCAGGAAGTTCGTCCACATTCCAGTTATTATATTGATACTGATAAACAGTTCGAGGATCTTTCCTCTGAAATCAGAGAAGAAGAGAGCATTAACGAGTAAAATTTAAACCATTTTATAATCCTATAATCCCATTTTCTTCATAATTGCTCTTACTTACATAGTTTAATTTTTTTATTCTGAAACATATAAATAGTTCCTTTGACTTCATGAAATATTTTATATTAATTTGGCTACTAGACCATTTACATAGAAAATACATGCTCCTGAAATTGTTTATCTACCTTGGAATGTCTCAGTTCAAATACACGGAGGGTATAAGCTGAAGATTCGTTTGTGTCTTTCAGGTTAACTTCTACATCTCCATATGTTTGCTTTCCTTCTCCCCAGTACTGAGCACAGATTTCCTGGACAAGAAAAAAGGGGTTCAACAACTTCTACATAAGTTTTTGGCTTGACATTTAAAATATTCAGAGCCTATCTCTATCTCTCTGTTGCTCTTACATATTTCTCTCCTCTCCCTCATTTCCACCCACCCCCTTCTATTAAGTGGAAGTTATTAATTGCATTCTAAGACCAAAACCTGCCCAAAAAAAGTCTAAAATCAATTTTAAGTTTGTTGGAGACCTATTCAACAAGGCACGGTGTTTCCTTGTGAAAGTAAAAAGAATTGGGGAATACCAAGATGACAAAGAGGCAGTGGCAACAGCTCGTTCTTGGTGGAGTCTTTGGGATTTATCCCTCCTTTCTCATACTCTTATCATCATTGTGCTGGTTTGAAAGGATGTATGTCCCCTAGAAAAGCCATGTTTTAATCAAAGTCCCATTTCATAAAGGCAGAATAATCCCTATTCAATACTGTATGTTTGAAACTGTAATCAGATCATCTCCCTGGAGATGTGACTTAATCAAGAGTGGTTGTCAAGCTGGATTAGGTGATGACATGTCTCCACCCATTTGGGTGGGTCTTGATAAGTTTCTAGAGTTCTATAAAAGAGGAAACATTTTGGAGAATGAAGCAATTCAGAGAAAGCAGAGAATGCTGCAGCACCATGAAGCAAAGAGTCCACCAGCCAGTGCTTTGGAGATGAAGAAGGAAGACACCTCCTGGGGAGCTTCAAGAAACAGGAAGGCAGGAGAGAAAGCTAGCAGATGATGCTGTGCTCGCCATGTGCCCTTCCAGCTGAGGGAGAAACCATGGCCGTGTTCGCCATGTGCCCTTCCAGATGAGAGAGGAACCCTAAGCGTGTTCACCATGTGCCCTTCCAAATGAGAGAGAAACTCTGTGTTCGTGATGTGCCCTTTCACTTGAGAGAGACAACCGGAACTTCACTGGCCTTCTTGAACCAAGGCATCTTTTCCTGGATGCCTTAGATTGGACATTTCTATAGACATTTTAATTGGGACATTTGCTTGGCCTTAGAACTGTAAACTAACAACTTATTAAATTTTCCTTTTTAAAAGCCATTCTGTTTCTGTTATATTGCATTCTGGCAGCTAGCAAACTAGAACAATCATCCACATCAAAATCTATAGTTTGTACTGATGTCTGTCATGTCCCTTCCACCAACTCAGGCCCCACTGAGATTCCATCAGTCCTCAAAGAAATAAACTATCTTTTAGAGTTTTGTCTCTGTATCTTAATGGCCAACATCATTAAGCAGCTATATATAAGTTGCTGAATATATGAACAAAGGGTCCCCTTGAAAAGTTGTTTAACTACACAAGTATTTCCTCCCTCTGCAAGCTGTCCTCTACAGACATAGCCCTACATTTGCTGGCACTGATAGGTGCCCTGCCCATTCTACCATACTATGTCCTGGATCTCACAATTTAGATGAAAGGAAAGATTGCTGGAAATCTGAACATATATTCTTTTAAAAAGGTGAAAAACATCAAAACCAAAATCAGCTTTCTATGGGAAGAAATAGGGGAACATGAAAGAAAGAGAGAGGGAGAGACTGTTACAAAGAAACATCATAAACTTCCAACTCACTGTGTGCTTATAAGGATATTCATTGAATAACGTGAACATGTCAGATACTGTGTAAGGTGCTAAAACAACGTATAATCTACAACCAAGGAACTTCTAATAATAACCAAAGGTATTAAGGAAAGGATCAAACAGATGTCACAGGCTTGAAGTCAGAGATCAAATTAGACCTTAGGTTCACCCTCCAGTGATAGAATTTTATGACAATAAGTATTAAATCAGAATAAAGAAAGAAGGATTATTTTAGATAAAATTGCTCAGAAGTTTTGCCATACTAGACAAAAGGGATCAAAATGAAAAAAAGAGGGCATACTCAGGTACATGGAATGTCATAAATTAAGATTCGGTGATGAGAAGGCAAATGGTGTGTGAAGACCAAGTCAGTAAACCTGCTTGTCCAGAGCTGAAAGTGTGTAAACCAGAAAAATGGGAGGAAAATAGAAAGATACATGGGGGCACGATTACTGAAGGTGTTCAATATCAGAGGAAATATTTGGTTTTTATCTTGAAGAAAATAGATTGAAAATGTAGTGGTTGTTTGTTTGCAGTTGCTAGCAAGGGATGACACTAGAAGTGCTATATCTCAGAAAATCTGTGAGCAGTGTGTGGGACTAGAGAGGGGAATACAGGAAAGGTAACTAGAATCCAAACAAAACATGAAGGAGGTCAATACTTGGATGTAGGCAGTAAGAATGAACAAATGGAATCATGTGACAGAGTGACCAAAAATCTCTGATGTAAAGACAAAGGGAGTAATCCAAGGATGGAGAAATTATATCTTATGACAGCAACACTTTTTTGGAAAGATCCTCAAAAATACAAACCTTGTCTCCATTCTTCAGCTCTGACAGCATAACAATAACTTTTACTTTTCTTTGGAATATCATCTGCCAAAAGTCACCAATGGTCTCTTTTAGTGGTCCCTGAGCAGCAATCATCACTTCAGGTTTCCAGTAGCTCTTTAAATACAAATAATGAGGAACTGTGTTACTACTGCTAACTGAAGAGAGAGCAGTGGATACGTAAGATAACCATTTAAAAATACAGCCACCTATTTTGATATTAACGCCGTTACTTAAAAATATTAAAATTCTTAGGCCCAAGAAACAATGAGAAGTAAATATATGAGATACTTACTTTGTTGATGATAATTCTTAGCTAAAAATATGCCATTAAGATTAGAAGAAATTATCAAGCAAACTAATAAGGCTTTCAGCTAAAATTATACCTTTTTCTTTAAAAATTAGCATAGTGGAAAAAAGAATTTCTTAAGCATTTCAAACTATCTTCATCACAGTCCATACATTCTTATAGTAGTTTAAATAGACATCAAATAATTAAGGTAACATCCTATGTAGAGTGTTTTAGGAAACTTTTGGAAAAAAAAATCTAATATATTATATATGCATCGAGTATTTACTAAATAACTAAAGGTTGCATGTTTGACTTCTCAGTTTACTTTTTTAAAGGTAGAGGGTAAGTGACACAGAAAATCTGAATGAATAGTTTTTAACCAAACAAAGTTTAAATATACAAATTTGGATCTGCCAACAATTTGGATGTCTAAGCATAAACATTTTCAAACACTTGCATTCGTTACAATTTTATTTTTTTTCAATTAATGTGCTTTAAGTAATATTTCTCATAAAAATGTAACCAATAACATTGTCTAAGTTTTACTAACTCATTAATTTTTTGGGTTTTCTTTGCATGGGTAGGCACTGGGAATCAAACCCGGGTGTCCAGCATGGCAGGCGAGAACTCTGCCTGTTGAGCCACCATCACGCTGCCCTCATTAGGTTTTAATATATTTGTCTTTTAACAAGTGAACATGTAATATTAAAAATCGAGTGAAACTTTTGAGAGTCAATCAATTTATAGACATGGCCACCGTCATCATTCTTTTATAAATCACTTAATGAACAGCCGTGAGTATTGATATATTTTCAAAAAAGGTTAGGTCCTGGACTTTGGAAATTTAAGTACCTACCATTATAAAAGATGCATTGATATATTTGCTCGTATCTTCTGCATCACTGTCATCGTCTGACGATTCATAGGAATCATGCTCACTCTCTTTGCTCACTTCTAATTCATGTTTAAGTGGTACTCTGTTAAAGTCATCTATGTAAAATAAAATAGCAGTAAGTCATACTTTAAAATATCAAATCTCTGCTTGATTGCCACATGAAAATTAGAAAATAAGTCATTTAGAAGTGACATACTGCTTCTATCAACTTATTGAACCACATGGAATGGCCCCAACATAAAATTTAGTACTGTTTGATTAATAAATTACAAGAACGTTCTAAGAAAAAGAAGATCCTTATAAAGACAAACAAAACAAAGCGTGGAACACAATTTATGTTAAACAGCCAATAGATGTCAATGACATACCATAGGATTGTTCAATCTTTTACGTTCAATCTTGTATTTACACACCCACACATTTTAGTTTTCCATGGAATATCACCTTTCTATTTGATATAAGTTAAACAGGAATTTTTAGCTTTGTTTTTTGTTTCTCAATTGTATCCTGTTAACATTTACCTGACAGTATTAGTTAAACAGATATTTCAGTTAAATTATTATTTGATCCAGAGGATTATTTAGCCCATAATTTCCCATTATTTCCCAATTTCTTTAATTTATTATACCCTGATCAAATGATTTCATTGAATAACACCACCAACTATCAATTTCATGTTTTAGACCATATTCATAAGAAATCTGCAGAAATTAAGTAGGTTAGGTCAACAAGGTACTGATGTGATTTGATTTGATTGTCTAATTTATTGTCTTAGCTTACATTTTCTCCATGCTAATCTTAGTGTATGCAACAAAATACAATTGTACCAAATGTTCCTGTCAATATGCTTAAATAGTATAATTCAAGTCTTCAAAACTACATATATTATGGTCTGTTAAAATTCAATGACTGACTGCCAGTTTATAGAGAACTTTCTAGCCACTTTCAACCTCCTGGATATGAGAAAAAGAGAAAGTATAAAGAGAACAAAACTACATAATTTTTGCTATTTGGCAATTGTCCTAGAGTAAAAATAAGAGAGAATTGGTAAGGGGGTCAACACTTCTTGTTTTCCTCCTAGCTGTAGAGGTTTCAACTTTCTGATAACCCATTTCTGAAATAATTAGTAGAAAGAAAACACTGAATTCAGCCTACCCATGACTCTAAGACCTTTTTAACTTTGTGATGTTTGAAATATTTGATATAAACAAAGATTTAATATCCTTTTAAATACTTCTCTGCTTTCAACCAACTATTGAAGACTTGCTTTCAATAGCTTGATGTTTTTTGGTCTTATATTAAACAAGTTCAAAAGAATGCTCAACTTCATCTAATGTAAAAAAATAAAATAAAATGTTACCTACATGGAATGACATTAGAGCTCCTGTTTTTACTTTTATTTTCTTCTTGATTTCCAACGTGCTGTGTCCTCCAGCTCCTATATGAAGGAAGTCTCTGAGGAAAAATTAATAAAAGAGACATCCTTAAAGAAAAAATTAATATTGGATTAATCTGTTATTGTGAATAAGATGCTCCCTAAAGAAAAATCCTTTGTCTAGTTTTGTGAGTTTTGTGTCCACTCCTCATATGTCACAATTTTAAAGTTTGCCTCTGAATTGTCCCTTTTAATGGCTCAGTCATTTAGTAATTTTGATATGGTGATTTTGAACTAAAAATGCATATTTATATGACAGAATATGCTTCCTTTTCAGAGTTGCTGGATACCAAAATTATAGTTTGTCTTCACATAAGTGGAAACACTGCACAGATGTTAATTATCCATATTGCAGAAAGCAATGAAAATTATTTTGAATCACCATAAATTTAAAACTGTCCAGACATAAGAGTCACAGAAGATGCAGCAAAAGATTCAAATAACTGATACTTATTTTGCACCTTCCGGACTGGTATGTTTTTTTACCTATCCTAATCAGACAGCACGATCTATCATTTCTACTTGTGAAGCTCTCAGATTCTTCTACTTTTCTCTGTTCCTACTTAGTCCATTCCACCTTCATTTCTCACTTGAAAATAGTCAACAACTTCTTAACTGGCTTCTCTATCTCCAGTCTGTATTGCTTAAATTCTCTAAAACACAAAGGAAGGCATGCATCTCCCAGACTTTTCAGCAGCTTACCATCAACCTTAGGGAGCAGCCAACCTCCTTATTATAGCACAAAAGGCCCTTGGGGACATGCCCCTGACTGCCTTTCCAGCCTCATCCCCTGCTAGGCTCCTCCACAAACATCAACTTCAGCCAAACCAACATCCTCAATTCTTGGAAGGGGCCGAGCTGTCCATTAACTCTTTGCAGTCCCACATGTGTCTTTTATTCTGCCTGCACTACTTTTCTCATTTTTGTCATTCGGTTAACTTTTACTTTCCCTTTTAGGTATCAGTTAAATGTCAGTTTTTTCTGGAAGACCTCCCTGCCAGCAGTTCTCCCTTCTTACTAGTTCCTACATAAATATTTGTCATATGGATGAATAACCTAAACCAAGATAGCTCATCGTGTACAATTCAGAAACATCATATGCATATGATCTAAATATGGAAATAAGATTTCCTCTTTGAACCAAAATATGATGCCCTTTTTCAGTTCCCATATATTGTTCTTTAATGACTTTATGTAGCATCGTTGTATACAAGTCCATTTCAATGCCTTGTGCTTCCATGAGAATGGTCAACCAGTAGCTCTTACCCTCTGTAAATACCTAGGATAAGTGAACTAATGACTCACCTATAACTAAGATCTGGAGAAATTTCCATTACTCAATTCCTAATGGTTTCACTTGCCACCTCAAGTTGAAGCTTCCCAGCACATCCTCATGGCCCTAATTTTTATTCCTAAGTGGTTACTCACATCCTCAAATAAAACCCATGTTCTATATCTCAACAATCTATCAGTGCCTTCCTCTCTGACTTCTGGTACTCATGATCTGTCACCAGCAACTCCCATCCATCCTCATTCTGTTTTCAGTTTACACCAATTGAAACCCTTCAAGACATCACCAAAAACTTTGATGCTCTTATAAGAACTGCTGGCTTCCTACTTTATATCTCATTTGCCTCAAAGCTTAAAGAACATATCTATTTGCTTCCTGTTTGTTCTTGCAAATCATTTCTACCCATTTCTCCTTCAAAGTCCAGACTACTTTGATTTTCTTTCCATCACACTATGCACCTTCTATCTTCCTGCCTTCACTTGGAGATGTCAGGTTCTGATTTCTGAGTGGATCACTCAGCTTCATTTAGTTTTAGGCTTAGCTAATGGCGGACATTTCTCCTCGAGGTCTGCCCTCATTCTTGGGTACTTCAGCCTTGACAAGGATGATCTATCCAACACCAAAGACGGATCTATCCAACACACTAGTCTCTTAATGTTTTAGCTTCTTCGCCTCCCATGATTTTTCTTTCCATTCTGCAGCCATCCATTTTCATCATTTTACTTTTTAGATTTTGTTCAAAAAGTTGCTTTTTGAAATCCTAGATGGATTTAACCCAACTATCTGCATATATAGCATCTACCTGCAAAGATAGTGATATGTTCATTTTTAAATTCATGATCACATATTTTAAATGATCAAACACACAGTCATTAGGCTCTTCTTTGTCCAACTGATGATCTTGTCTCATATTTTCTTGAGAAATAAAAGACAATCAGTCAAGAACTGCCTTAATTTCCCACCACCAAATCTACCAACCAACCTGCATCTCTACCCTCATTTTCTGTTTCACTGCTTCTCTTAAGAGTTATAGCTATTACTTTTGCTTGTACCTATTCTCTCATGCTTTCTCCCTTGTCCACTTGTATGTCACTTTGACTCTTGTGCCGAGAATTATACTTGATACAGAGCAAAGACAATCATAAACTACTCCTTTAGTGACTATGCATGTGAATGCTTAAATTAATGTCTTTAAACAGTATATGTTTTTAAGTGGTCTAATTGTGCTAGTGTATAGGATATGGTTAATTTGTCAATTAAAAAAGCAATAAAATAACATAAAAACCCTTTGCTTAAGACTACCCTATGCCTGCTAGTTCTTCTGATATAATTCAGGTACTCTGGTGGACTGTCTGACTTGGTGATTGCCTACTCCGCCTTCCCACCTCAGCCATACTTTGATCCTAAGCATTAATCAATTCTTTATCTGATTAAGAGCACATTCCTGGTCTCGTTGAGAAACTCTTGAATTAACCAGTTTGGTGGTTTACAGAAAAGCCCAGGAAAATGAAACTCATAAGTGGACAAGAACACATTTGAAGAGTTTTTTAACAAGCATGTTGGGAACAGCTATGCCAACTCTCGGTAATCAAAAGGGCACTACCTCCTAGGTCAGCAGTTAGAGAAATTAGTCAGTGAACACTTATTAATTCTTTAGTTTCTTTCTATCAACTCCAGCCAGTTTAACTTCCTAAGCAGTCATAAACTCCTCTAATTATTTCCTTTGCAAACCAAAACCAGATGCAGTTTTTAATGGTAAGAAATTACATTGCCTTTGGCGGGCCAATTTTGTGGCCACATACAATTATTTTGACACCATATTTTATACCAGCTTAATGAGGAATAGTTAAAACTGCTAGCTGTAGAATCAGATTTCTGGATTCAAACAGTCTCCTGAATAACCGTTGTGTAATTTCAGGCATTTTTCTTAATCTCTGTGTCTTAATTTCCTCATCTGTGCTACTCTGGATTATGGTGAGGCCCAAATGCAAGAACTATGTCAACTGCTTAGCAGAGCGCCTGGAAGATAGGCAGCATCCAATAAAAATGAGCAGTTCTATTATTATTGTTATCACTGTTATTACCTGGAATTCAGCCTCTAGTGGCGATGGCTCACTGGGTGGATCTCTTTTCTTCATATTATGTAGATATGGATGCAATTCAGGCAAGCTCACCTCTGTTTCCCCAAACTGATTGTATTCCACCAAAGCCTGATGGATCAAGATGTACTGCGCCTGCAGTTTCAAGAAAAAAGCACAGATAAATAACTGATGACTTATAGTTCTATAAATCATATTTAAATAAAATATGAATGCCCATAATTTTGTTCAATTATTTTGGGATAACGTATACTAAAGCAATTTGACATGCATAAAATTGAAGTGTTCTCAAAGTTGACTCTCACATATTCTCTGGAATATGAGGAAATTCCATTTTCAGACTTTTTTTTTCAGAAAAAATAATAGCTGGCTAAGTAGATTAGGCATCCCTGCATATTACATATAGCTTATTCCTAAATATTAGAACAATAGATCTGATTTCTTTCTTCAATGACTATTATTGCATTAACTCATATTAGTGATGTCTAAAACTATAATAAATTTCACAGCATATCTTAGAGAAAAAAGCAAGTTGTTACTCTATAGAATGTATTTTTAAACAATATTTTTCTAGATATTTTGAACAGAGAAAATTATTTTTTAAAAAAGAATACAGCAAACTCAGATTTAGCAACTCCAAACTTTTTAATCATGTTTATATTTGGTATTGTTTTAAAGATTCAACACATTTCTGACAAAGGTCAAGCTTCTTTAACCACACCTCTAGCCCCTTATCCTCCTTCTGAATCCTCCCGGATGAAAGTACTAACAGAAGCTTGACTATATTTATCCATTCTTTTTTATTTTTCTGCAATGGAAATACCTTATTTTATTTTGGTAAAATCCATTTTTATACTTCCATATTAATATCTTTGGATCTATAAGCATTGTAATTTTGCGTGAATTTTCTAAAAATATTACATAAATCTGTTTCATTTGCTGAATTTATTTGATCATTGCTTTCATCTGAGCATCCCTCCACATAGAAGGATACAGATTTAGTTTATTCCTTTCAACTGCTGCACAGCATGCATTATACAGGGAGTCCCTATTCCATATTTCACTTATCCATCCCTCCATTGAAACATATCCAGGTTATTTCTAAGTTTTTGCTGTTCAAACAAGGCAGGAATGCAATGAACATTCTCACATGTTTCTAATATGCAAATTCTACTCTTGGTTTTATACATATGTGCCAAATTGATGGATTAAATATGGACCTTTACATAAAAAACAATCATTTACAAATATTCAATGCATGAAACATGCCAAGCACTTTCCTAACTGCTTTACTTGTATTACCTTATTTGTCATGAGAACTCTCTGAGGTAAATACAATCATTGCCTCCAGTTTACAGATGAATTAGTTGAGGCACAAAAAAATTAAAAACTTGTCCAAGGGAGCACAGTGGTTAAGAAGTAAGGGTAGGATCTGAAGCTAGGAAATCTAGTTCCAAACACCAGGCTCTAAACCACCACGATATTCTTTACCCTTATTTTTAACTATATGAGATGCTGCCAAATTGCTTTCTAAAATAGATATTCTAATTCATATCCCCATCAACCATGTGTGGGACCAGCTATTTCCCCATATCTTCATCAACATTTGATATTTTCGGTGTTCTAATTTTTTTCCCAATTATATGTGTGTATATAATATTGCATCATTTCTTAAGATACATTTTACATTCCTCTTCTTCCACAGCACTTCTAGGCACTAAGGCAAAAGCCTCCTAAGTATGACTGATGACTACCATCTATTTCAGTTTTCAGGAAATTAAAGTTAACTGTTTTCACCCATTGTTTGATGTTGTGAAGAATTTAGCTTTCTTATAAGATCATTATCACCACCGTAAAGAGATCTGTCATGAGATAAGAATGAGAATAATCGCTAAAGGTTAGAACATACCTCCACTTGAACCATCAGGCATCTCTGCCGACGTAGCTTGACCACATAACCATAAACATCCACTTTGGTCTCTGCCTCCAGGCCTTCCAGCATGGCATCAATTCCAATATAGGTGCCTGTACGTCCAACACCAGCACTAACAAAAAAGAAAATTAAAAAGCAGTGAAGGCATGATCATGCCAAAGAGATTAAAATGAAAAGCCCTCAAGGGTGAAGCAGAGAAAAGAGCATAAAAGTTTCATCATAGATTATTCCCCAAAATAGCTGTTTCCAAAGGGAGGGTGTTCCTAGCAGTCCAAGGCATGAGGATGTGAATTGCTCCATGCATGCTATTAGAGTTCTTTGCTCACCTGCAGTGCACAATGATGGGGCCACTGAAGAAGTTGCTGAAAGCATTCACTCTCCTTCGCAGCTTGAGCAGCAAATGGGGATCATCAGGCACTCCATGGTCTGGCCAGCTGGTGAACTGAATGTGAGTCACCTCCCTTCCAGTTGCCTTTTCTTTTTTCTAATCAAGATATAAAATTTTCCTTGAGATTTTTTTTTTTCAAAAGCAAACTACCTAACATAGATAAATAGGAAGGGGGGACTAGTACAAAAACTCCTCATGCAAACATAAAGCACTCCAGAGTCCTTAATTTCTCTGGCCTCCTGTGTGTTTTTTCAGCCATGATTCTATCTTCCTTTCCAGTTAATGAATAGTAATTGAGATACCATGCAGAATTAGCATGCACCAACTTGTAAGCACTACGTTAGGTATAGCCAAAACTCCCAGGAACTTTCATGCTGCCAGGTCAAAAAAATAAAGCAATCAAATAAAACAAACAGGCTGATGTATGTGTGTGTGTGTGTGTTAAAAGACGTAAAATAAAAGGTCATCCTCATAGCTATTTGAAATATTTCTGCTTCGTGGTCCAACAAATAGGACTATTGAGCATACCAAGAAAGTCTGATGGATTATTTGGTTAAAATTACATTTCTTAAGCCCTGTCCTATTAGAATCATCAACCCTGAATGTAGAGGGAGACTGGAGGAAAGTTAGCCTCAGATTACAACTGAGGTTTGTCCCAGTGTCAAGGCAATCAGCAGAAGATGCATAAGTCATAAAATTCCCTGACCGACAAGTATAGAAAGAAACACCTACATTTAGATCACAGGGAAAACACATAGCTATTTTTCAAAGGAAAGAAGGAAGGAAGGAAGGAAAGAAGGAAGGAAGGAAGGAAGGAAGGAAGGAAGGAAGGAAGGAAGGAAGGAAGGAAGGAAGGAAGGGAAAGAAAGAAAAAGAAAGAAGTCAATAGCTGGGATTTTCAGTTAGGAAATAGCAAAGTTAATAAGAATAGAAAACCCAGGATGAATCATTGTAGCCAATTGAGCATCAAACTTTATCTACATCGCCACCCACACCCACAGACACGGGGTTTGTGGCTTGGTCACTCATGTAGTTAGCCATGAACCATTGGAGGGATTGTTCCCAGCTCCTCCATGAGCTTAGAAGGTAGTAATGGTGGAGGAGTCTTAGAAGACCTTGAGAGAAAAACACAATTTATCGGGACCATATAGAATAAAAATTTAGACTCCCAAAAGTCCTCTAAAAACATAGAATTCAAAGAATATTTCCATTTTCTCTATAAAGATCTCCATTTTTAACAGTTTTATTAAGATATATTTCACATACCATAAAATTCACCCATTTGAATTGTACAATTCAGCAGTTTTAATTATTTTCACAGAGTTGCACAACTCTCACCAGCAGGTAATAATAGAAACTTTCCACCTTCTCAAAAGGAAACAGTGTGCCCTTTAGCAGTCATTCCCTATTCCTGCTCCATCCTCAGCCCCAGGCAACCAGAAATCTACTTTCTATCTCTGCAGATTTACCCATTCTGGACTTTTCATATAAATGGAATCGCAAGATGTCTGTAAAGACCTCCATTTTAACTCTTACTTAAGGCCACACAACTTTCTGAACTAAGCATTTTATCTCTGCTGCACATTTAGATCTTTATTTTTCTTACATTGTTCCCTAAATGGAGCCAATTGTAAATATTTTCCCCACTGAAATTAGGGACCATTTACCCATGCATTCATTCAATCCCCTATTCTACCTATTTAATGAGTCTTTCTCTCTTCTTTATACTGTGACCAGGGTCACAGCATAATAAATGCTTTTGATTTGACTTGGATCCATTATACAAATATATAATTTGACTCCACTGCCTTATGTTATTCTTTTAATCCAACATCTCATCTTGAAGGTCATTAAAAATATTTTCCCAGGTATATTTTACTATCTTATTTTTAGTATTCCATAACTGTAGTCTTAGAAAAACAGTTTCAAAATAAATGGTATATAATAAAATAGACTCACATGTGTAATACTCAATTTCTGAATGATATAGTCTGGGCACCTTTTGTACTCGTTGAGCTTTACGATCACATCTCCGAAAGCCCGAGTGCCTTCTTCCATGGATGGCCAGTATTCTGCACATTTGTTCTATATTTAAAAATCATTAATGATTCCAAGTTTTCATTTAAATAAATTTGTTATCTTGAACATTTTTAAAACAAAACCAAACAAAAACATGGTCATCTGAAATTCTCAGAGTATTTGTATATTCTCCTTTAAGCATATAACAACTTAAATTGAAATGCTTGAAAGGTTTTCCATTTCCCTTTAAATTCTCCTGAAGCATTTCCTTCATACTACCTAGCAGAAGGATCATCTTGACAGGCATAGCTGAATATTAAAGGAGGAGGCTCTCAATGATCAGCAAAAAGAGTTAAATTGCATGCTAATTTCAGGCAGAGAGGTGGGAAAACTTTCACTGCTCCTAAAGTCCTATTACAAGCGTTACCATCTATTTGCCCAAGGTCAGTTTTATTTCATGCATTCACGGCACTTTGAAAGTTAGCACACAGAAATGTATTGAACTTATAGCAGCATGGCCAGCAAAAGAGGAGTAAAATAAAAATCCAGCATGCTATTAAGCATAAGCATTTAAATTGTATGCATGCATTATGTTTACATGTAAAAATTTTTATTTTTCTACATATGCTAAAAATCTAAATCAAGTATTACAATGACTAAACAGACAAATGTTTGAATATCAAACGCATATAGGTAGCTCCTCGAACTGCAATACATCACTTTATTAAGCAAATCCCAACAATTTCTCTACCCCATGAGTCTGCTGGGTCCTCACCCTATTTCCTTCTTCACATCTAGTGACCATGACAATAACTGTGGCTTTCTGTTCCCAGATCATCCTCCAGAAATCATCAACAGTTTCATCCCTGGGACCTAGGAGGTAAACCAACACAAGTTGATAAGAAATGTTTTCTTAGAAGTCCTGTAAAACAATTTTTTAAGAAAAGAATTGCGGACTATCAAATAAATTACCTTGTGCAGCAATGTATTTCCTGGGTTCTTTGAAACCCTGTCCAAAACACACATAAAGGCATATCATTTGTTGAATATTCAATTGTTCATTAACATGCAAAATTGTGGGTAAGAGGAAGTTGTTTTAGGTCTACCATTCCTTGTTGTGGATTTCACTGGGCATTTTCAAATTATAACGATTTTCTTAAGAACTTATGGGCAGGCACTTAACTGTGCCAATGGTGTGTTAGATACCTTTGCAAATGATATTCGCCACTTTAATGTATCTTTGTTATGTACCCCAAACACATTAAAAAACTAGACTTCATCCTCACCTGGAATGCTGCAGCAATTTACTAAAGTAATTCAGACACGCTTATATCTAATATCCTGCCACTCCTTACTGCACTCTCTGACCTAATATAAACCACCACACCAGACACATAGTCTCTTCTGTTCTGACTGGATAAACAAGAAGCCAAAATAGAGATTAACCCTTCAGTTAGGTAGGGACACTGGGCAAATGGGGA
Source organism: Myrmecophaga tridactyla (assembly GCA_004026745.1). NCBI lineage: Eukaryota > Metazoa > Chordata > Mammalia > Pilosa > Myrmecophagidae > Myrmecophaga > Myrmecophaga tridactyla. The sequence goes on from PVIY010004930.1 coordinate 38,373, forward strand.
ATTACGAGAGATTTTTTTTCCAGTCTATATACTTATATACTATTTAACATTTTTAAAATAATGTGACATACTATTTACTTAACATTTTAAGTTAAATAATAAATCATGCTTTATAATATTTTTGCTATATTAACCATGAATAGTTGACATTCACGTTTTAGGATAAATGCAATACACAGATAATACGTGTCAAGAAGCACATCAGGGCTGAAATGCAGCGATGTATAATTATAGTACAAAGGCTCAAACTCTTCCCAGTTGGGTGAACAGGGCAAGGTAACTCATTATCCAGAGCCTCCGGGTCCTCACCTATACAATTTGCATAGTGCACAAGGCCAGGGCAATTGTGGGGTTCTTATGATAAATACAAGCACAGGTCATGGAGTCTAATAGCCTGCATATAATAGGCACCAGAATATGTTAACTATTAGCAACATTTTGTTTGCAGAGGGAAGCCCTAGCCTGCTCACAGTACCAAGATAGGCAAATAATAAATAACTATTCGTACAAACATTAGTGATTTTGCTGTTTATATAAACAAGGTTGTGGGGTTACCTCAAGATACTTCTAGTAATATCTCAAAAATTTTGTCGAGACAAAGAAGGAAGTGAGTGGAGTGAAATATATAGAAAAATAGATGCAAGAAAATAGAGCCATGCAAACTTATCCGCGACAAAATGGCGAAGGTGTAAAATAATTTGTCTGTTAGGCCCTTTTACTCACATCGATGTAGCTTGCATTTATATAATTTGACCCTGCATCGCCATTGATCTCAGAGAGTTCAACACGGTTGTAGTCATCTGTTGACAGAAAAGAAAAAAAAATGAAATCATGAATAACCAAGGAGGCTAAGTGTATCATAATTCAATTCTAAATGAGTACTTACAAGGAAGGATGTCAACATAACGATTTTTATTCTGGTTAAAGGACTTTCGAGCATCCTTGATAGAAAACTTGCTAAACACCCGTGGAATGCTCTGAAAGACACAAAATCCTTTGGGTCACAGCAGATTCAGGAAAAACAACTTTCCTCTTGCCAATTACCACTTTCAGCAAATGAGACATCCCATAATTTATTTCTTTTATACTGGAAAACAAATTACTTATGGTGATTTAACTGAAAATTATTAGGAATTATGCAAAAATACCTAATTTTTCCCCTTAAAAACCAATGATGGAGTACTCTGTGGACAAAATACATGAATAAGAGTAAACTGAGAATTATTTTTCAGTGCCACTTCAGAAGTTATTTAAAAATATATACTTGGATGATTGTCTAAAGTACATGTTCACAATCAGCCAAATACATTTCATAACACATCTTCCTAATTGAGGAAATATATAGTAATTATTATAATTAAAATATTTACTAGCTCTGTCTATGAGCGTCTCAACCTCTATAAGTCTGTTTTCTGGTCTATAAAATGATGCTAATATATCTGCTTTGACTATTTTGTGGTATTGTGAATTAAATTATAAAGGCAAACATATAAATACATTTTAAATGAAATTATATTGGTAATTGTGTAAGGTTTCTCATCATATATCAAGAGCAGCACACACCTGAAATTCAGCCAGAAAAAGTCTTCCTTCATCAGCAATCTTTCTTTTATAAGTTTCCAACAAATTATCAGCATGGATTGGCTCCACATTCATCAGTTGTTTTTCATCATCTTTAAATATATTAAAGATTCAGGACCAATGTTATGTCTATCTTTAAAACACTCATGCAAACTTACTAAACTTATCTTCTGGATTCAATCATTAACCTTCTTTCCTTCCCATACATATTCCACCTGGGAAATCGCACTCAAATGTAAACATTCGCTTATCAGTCAATGACTTCTAAGACACGTTCCCCAGCCCTCCTCTGGGTTTTGTATTAATCTTTCTGACTGGCTCACATTCACAGTTATTCTATATGTACCTCAAAGTTAAGAATCAGAAAGTGAAATTCATTTCCCCTTATATATCATTTCAAATCTCAGTAAACAGAATCACCATTCACAAGATTATTAAAGACTGAAAATTCCAAGTTCTCTCCTTCTTGACCTATAACCAGTAGGTCACTAGGTACTTTCCATCTCTTCCACCAGTTTGGGCACACCTCATCATTCATGCCATGGTAATCTTCCTAACTTCTCTCCCCGTCTCCAGTCTCTCCCCATACTGATCTAACTTCCAAATTGTACAAATTAACCTTCTGAAATACAAATACAATCACGTAACTTTTCTTGTTAAAAAAAAAATACACACTGCTGTTGGTGCTGTGCTGCAAAAAAGGCTAAAAAGTTTAAATGCTTGACATGATATATGAGTCCTTTCATACTCTCACCCAGCCTTTCTTATCCACACTATTTCCCTAACCTCTTTCTTTATACCTTATGTGTAAATAGCTTCCAAATGAATCACACAATTCCAAGTCTCTAGATCTCTGTACATATTCTTCCTTCTCCCTGGAATTATCCTTCCAATTTTCTCTACCTAAGGAACAGGTATTCCCTTTCAGGCTCCAGACCAACTGCAATGACCTTCACAATTCTTTGTTTTATTATATACTTTTCATAGGAATAACCATACTTATTTATTCATAATGTCATTTTTATATTTTTTATTTCCATTTTTTCAATTTACTGATAAAATAAGATAACATGATTAACTCCCTTATAACATGACTCAGCATAATTTGATCATCTGTCCGCACTCGACTGTGAAACAAGCTGTGTTCATTTAAGTTTCCAAAGTATGAAACACATTATAAGCTAAACATGATTGTGAAGCAATTTGCTAGAGTAAAAATGCATGATAACTATGCAGAGCTATATTTGTCTTCAGATCCTGGAAAACACCAGTTTTAGAATGAGAAAATTTAAGCACTCACACATGTGAATATGATTCTCCTACTGTTCCACCTACTGTTGGGAATAGTTGTACTCAGCACTCCTGTTACTGTCAGTGGAAACTTCTTATCCAATCAGAACCATCTAATGGACCATCTGCAGTTGTTTCTGTGGATTGCGGGGACCCTGGTATACATTCTGAACTTGGGGACACCTTTGTGATTCTATGGATAAATTCTAATGACTTCCATGGAACATCAGTATCAACCTTGAGATAATATGATTCTTAGATGTTCTCTAGTCAGCTTGACTCCTTGAAATGGATTCTCCTTCTCTGTTCAGATAGCCATTGCCCTTAGGCTCTTCATTCCTCCCTTACCCTATCCAACCCAGTCCTTAGGATTCTTTTTCTCATTCATTCATCTACTGATATTTACTGTATCACAAACCTCTCCTAGGTACCAGGAATAAAGCAATTAATGAGAAAGGAAAACATCAATGCTCTCAGAAAGCTTATGCTCTAATTAGAGGAAGATAGTCAATAAACAAATGAATAAGTAATACCAAGTCAGGCAGTGACACATTCTGCAAAGGAAGATAATGCATATTAAGGAAACAGAAAGTAACTGAGTAGGGAATGTCATTTCAAATAGACTAATTAGAGAAGGATGCTGGAATGAGTTGATATCTGAGCTAAAACCTAAATGAAGTGAAAGTATGAGCTATTCAGGGGAATTCAGGGGAAACAAATTACACTAAGAAGACATAAATGAATGAATGATGAATGTTTAGTCAACAATTTGAATCAAGTCCAACAATTTGAATCAAGCAGCAAGTGTTAAAATTTCAGGAATCATTCATTCATCAATTATCCGATGGCCTACTATGTGCTATTACTGAAATCTTCTGGGAGTGGAATGTAGTGGGAGTAAGAGGTGTATAATAAAATGGGAGTGCTACAAACATAAAAACACAATGGCAGTTTGGTAAATGAGTTAGAAGACAGTGTTCTTTCTTTGCGCCACTGAAGCACTGGTGCACCTGCTCTCACCTGCTTTACCCATATCTAAGGCCAGTGAGGTGGAAGGAAAGGAGCTAAGGAGGTGTCCACCCTGGTTCATAATTACCATTCGACATTTATTCATTTATTATTCATTTTTATAACAAACAGGGGCCTTTTATGCTCTCAAGTAGCTTTGCAGAGCAGTGGAAAATAGTCATGCAAACAAGTAATGATCATGCACCGTGACATCATGAAAGGGGGGTGCATGGTGTGCTGTGGACATTGAAACGGGGGTCCTTTAAGCCAATTTGAGAGGCACACACATTTAGGAAACTTAAATGAGAGGAGAGGTTAGAAATGGAACTTATTTGCAAGACCTCAGAACTGAAAAAGCATGTGGAATATCTGAGAAAAATCAAGTTATTGAAAATGGCTAGAAAAACAGGCAAGGAAGATTCATCAAGTCACAGTCATGTTATCATAAGGAATCTGAAATATGTATCAAAGCAAAGAGGGAGCCACTAAAAATTTTAAGCAGCAAGTGATGTAGTTAAATTTGATATCCTTGCTACATGCACAAGAACTGGCAAAGCAATATTGTGTGTTTAAATCTAGGATTCATCTGTGAGATCCTCTAGATCTTGAAGGATATGGAACCATACAAAATCTGCCCAGAGTGAGTTGGAATATTTAGCAGCCTCAGTGAGCCAGCCCTAAAGCTCCTGAAAGCATAAGTGGGGTTCTTGCTACTGTTAGTGGGAAGCCCTTCCCAGACAAGTTAAAACAAGGTGGAGGGTTCTGAAACACTTCCTGCTCAAGGATGAGAAAACAAATTGTATTTTCTCTATTGTCAACATAGTTGCGACTTCTTTGAGTCCACCTTCTTTTAGCAGAACAAAAGTCAGGTTTTTAAAAAGAAATTGAAGAAATAATATAACAGGTGTTTAGAAAAAAGAGGGCAAAAGGAATTTGTTTAAATCTCGTTAAGTCCAATTGCTATTCTTTGTCCTTTCCATAATGCTTTTCATGAGAACAGCCACCACCCCACACTTGCAGTGACTTGGGGACACTTGCTACCTTTCTCATATCTGTGGTTTACACATAAATGCCCCTCATTTGCCAGGCTAGTATTTCCCCACCATCCTAAAATACTCCAATTTCTCTCTTACTCACATGCAGTTTTCCATCTTCTACCTTTCTATAGAACAATCTACATTCAACAACAATGGCATTGGCCATATTTTTGTAATATTTGACAATATCGCTGTCTTCCTCAATTAGATTCTAAACTCTCTGAGGAGAGCCTGAGGACGGAATTGTCATTGCGATAATTCTCATCACCTGGAATAATAGTTGTCATACATTGGGTACTTGATTGATGTGTGCTAAACGCATAAAAAAAGTAAATGAACTTAAGCTTCATCATTTTATCACCAGAAAAAGCCTGGTTAAATAAAAAAAAATACAATGGATTTTTATTTAAAATGAATGTACTCAAATGCAGGGCATAGGGAATACTCATCAGTAAAAAGTATGCATACTTACCCCTTTCAACAAGTTCCTGCTGTTCATCTAAATCACTGTGAAAACAAAAACCATAAGTTTCTATGTTCTTATTTTTTAAAGTCTATAACATTATTAGTAAATGTAGAAAATATTAATATTTATAAGACAATAAAATCATGCTAAAAGTCTTCGATCAAAAGTTCAATCATGAACTACACTTGACACTATCTCCCCTGAATTCATACTTTCAATTAATGGGTTCAATACCTGGCTCATGGATATGTGCTTGCATCATTAATACCATTATTACTATTTTTTAATTTGGAAATCATCTCTTACCTGGATCTCTTCTTATGCAGATCATAGATTTTATAAAGAACCACAAGCAGGGCTATTGATGTCATAATAATCAGAAATACCAGAAATATAATCAGTGCTTTAGAATTATCTATAAATTAAAAACAACACATTAAGAGAGGTTATTATGTAAAATGTTTTGCAGAGCATTTTGAATAATCACCTTTATAGCGCTTGCAGTTTAATATTTATATTTATTTTGAGGTTTTCAGAAAAATTAAAATTGTAGAATGAGACCAAATACAACAAATTTCTGCTTTTGCAAAGTTTGCATATGCTGTGCTGAAGCAAATAAAATACGTCATATTTAAGAGAGTAATTAAATATAGAGCAAACCTATTTCCTTCCATTAAATAATGTCCCTCTATCAAATAATGTTATTTAAATTTAATTCTTTTGATCACTCCATTTTGAAAGGACCAAATTGATAATTGGGTCATTATAATTCTCAGAGAGAAACTCACATAGCTTATCTTTAAATGCAGAAGTGGGTTTTCTCTTAAAGGGATCAGAAAGGCCTCTGTCCCACAAAGATAAAACCTCTTACCTGCTCATTGAGGTATAAAATTAATTAACCAAGGGACAGAGATGTTTCATTCTACAATGAGAATTTATCCTCACTTAAATTTTCACTAAGGTTCAACCTTTCTTGAGGGAAAGGACAGAAGGGAAAAAAAAGAGGGTGTGTTTAAATATACCTGATACTTGAGTGGTTATACCTTTCTTAATTCGTGAAAGTGCAACCTGTAAAACAGCCACGTAAGGGCCCTGACACTGGAGCCAAACTGCTTAGGTTCAAATCCTAGCTCTACCACTTCCTACTTGGAGCCTTGGCCAGAATTCTTATCTTTGTGCCTCAGTTCTCTCATTCCTCAAATGAGGTTAAATGAGTTGATTTACAGAGGTCCCTTAGCACAATCTGGCATGAGGTAAGTACTAACTACTCACTCAAAAAATATTTGAGTCCTACTGTATGGCAGGCATGCTATAGGGGCTTAGGATACCTCAGTAAACAAAATAGGGAGTGCTGTATTTTGGAATTACCTTCTAGTGAGGGAAGAGAGACAATAAACAATAAACATAAATAAATACAAGATAAAATAGATTAGCAGACAATGAAGGCTGTGAAAATAAAAAGGGTTATACCAAATCATAGCATCAAACAGGTATCTGAGAAGCCTCACTGGGAAAATAAGAGTTAGCCAGGCAGATGCGGGGAATATGTGTTCTGGGCAGAGGATAAAATTAGGGCAAGAACTTAGCATGCTTGGTATGTAAAGGAGCAGCAAGTATCCAGCGTGACTGGAGTGGAATGAATGGGGAGCGGGAAAGGTCAGATTATCTGAGGTCTTCTGAGCCATTTTAAGGGTCTTCTGGTTTATACTTACAGGGAAATGGTTAGCCCCTATACAGCTTAGAGTAGGGGAGTTATATAATTTGACTTAAGCTCTATGGGGATTTGTGTGTCTACGTATTGAGAAGACACTCCAAGAGGGCAAGGGAGGAAGCAAAAAAGCTTATAATGAAGATAATGCCATAATCCAGGCGAGAGAAGGCAGTGGTTCAGACCAGGATGGCAGTTCTGAAACTGGAGGATATGGTCAGATGGAGTTGCAATTAATTGGAATAGGGAAGGTTGTGCATGGGGCAGGTTTCAGGGTTAAACAGGAGCTCATTTTTGGACTTGAGAGTTTAAAATAATTATTAGACATTTACAAGTAGAGATGCCAAATAGGAAGTTGGATATGCAAATCTTGAACTCATATCATAAAAATTCAGGAAATAAGTCTGGCTTTGGAGATAAATTTGGGCATCTTCAATGTAAGGCATCATTTGAATATGGGATAATAGCACCAGGAAATTAAAGTTATCTACAGGGGAAAGAAGTCTCAAAACTGAGTTCTAATATTAAAATGTTGGAAAAGAAAGAAGAAACTAGCAAATATGAGTAAGAATTGAAATAGATGTCTTCATATAGATTATGATGGCAATGGCATGACTATACACTTAGATTGGATAGAGACACAAGTGCTAGAGAAAATGCAGAGGAAGAGATGTACCTGTTTACTGTTGGAGGTACAGCCCCTTAGAGTACAATGTGGTGGTTCCAGAGGAGACTAGGGGTGGAGTTGCCATATGATCTTGCAACCCCATAGCTCAGTATATACCTGGAGGAACTGAGGGTGGAGACATGAATGGACTTTTACATACTAGTGTTTATGGCAGCAGTATTCATGATCCACAATTGATGGAGGTGGCTTAAGGGTACAATGACTGAAGTATGGCAAGGGGAACTATGGTGTATACATACAATGGACTACTGAGCATCCACAAGAAGTTGTGAGGCATGCCACTAGGTGTATGAACCTTGAGGACCATATATTGAATGAACTGTCAGGAAACAAAAAGATAAATACTACCATGCCTCAATCATATGGACTAACTATAGTATGAAAACTTGGTGAACTGAAGTCAAGAACATGGGTTGTCACATTCGGGCCTATTGTAAAGGGTCCTCAATTGTAAGCTCTTACAGCAGTCACATATATTCAGGACTTACGACTGTTATTTCTAAATTCTGAGATACCAAGCTGTTTGTTTATAACCTGGTCATTTCTAGAAACTTTGCATATTTATCTGACACCTGAGACTCAGAGTTAAAACTCTGAATCTATGAAAGTCAGCAGGACCCCATACAGGAACTGTTAAAAAGGCTGAAAAAGTGATCAGACTTTGCGAAGAGAGATGAAGGAAGCAGATCTGGATAGGACTAAGGTAGAGCAGAATACAGGGTAAAGGATGATATCGTCCATATTTTAAAATTTCAACTTCTGTGTGAGACAAAAGGGAGATATTTTTATTTGGTGCAACATTTATATTTTGGGTTGTGCATTTCCTAATTTAACATGTATAGTCAGTTGAACACCATAAGTATGAGGACTCTTGAATAGGGTGTGAGATTTTGTTGGTTTGTCAGGTTAATGCGATGCCCTGATATATCCCAGAGTAATTTGGGCAATGAATAAAGAAGTATTTACAAAGTTCCCTTGAGGGGCTAGGGAGAAAGGAGGAAATATTCAACTTCCCCATTTGGAGAAATTCTGATACTCTCACAAGCACTGAGGACAGCTGAATCAATAGGCCAAGCCCTCGATCTTGGGATTCACCCCTCTGAAACTTATTCTTGCAAAGAATAGGTTAAATCTACTTAAAAATAGACCTAAGAGTCACCGCCAGAGAACCTCTTTTGTTGCTCAGATGTGGCCTCTCTCTCTAAGCCTACTCTGCAGATGAACTCACTAGACACCCCCACCCCCTGCCATGTGAGACATGACGCCCAGGGGTGTAAATCTCCCTGGCAATGTGGGGCAGGAATCCTGGAATGAGCTGGGACCTGGCATCAAGGGATTGAGAAAGCCTTCCTGACCAAAAGGGGAAAGAGAGAAATGGGACAAAATAAAGTTTCAGTGGCTGAGAGATTTCAAACAGAGCCAAGATGTTATCCTGGAGGTAATTTTTATGTACTATATACATATCATTTTCTAGTTTATGGTGTACTGGAGTGGCTGGAGGGAAGTACTTGGAACTGTTGAGCTGTATTACAGTAGCCTTGATTCTTGAAGGCAATTATATAATGATATAGCTTTTAAAATGTGACTGTGTGATTGTGAAAACACTGTTCTGATGCTCCTTTTACGCAGACATGGATAAAAAATAAATAAATGGGGGGGAGGGTAAAATAAATTGGGTAGATGGAAATATTAATCGGCAATGAGAGGGAGGGGTACAGGGTATGGCATGTATGAGTGTTGTTGTTTTTTCAATTTCTTCTTCCGGAGTGATACAAATGTTCTAAAAAAGGGTATGGTGATGAATACACAACTATGTGATGATATTGTGGGCCGTTGATTGTACATCGTGTATGGAATGTATGTGGTGGGGGAGGTTGCCTGATACATATTAGACAATCACTGTATATTAAATACATACTAGAATGTACAAATAGATGGATGGCAAATATATGGGTGGATTTTATTAACTATTTTTATTACAATAGGCTCTTATTGCAATAGGTTCCCAAAAATGGTTCAATGAGTTCCTTGTCCTATCTCTATCTCAAACTCCTTTTGCTAAAAGTGTGGGATGGGCCACAGTGGCTCAGCTGGCAGAGTTCTTGCCAGCCATGCCGGAGACCTGAGTTTGGTTCCCAGTGCCTGCCCATGAAAATAAAAACAAAAACAAAAACTGTCCATTTATACCAGCGATTAGTGGCATATATCTTGTTCTACTTGATTGCTTCCAGATTTTGTGGATAAAAACCTCAGCAGAGAAATAACATTCAACATCATCTCCCTCAATTAAATTGTGAAAATGAAAGAGTGTTACTGGCAAAACAAAATATCCTCCAGTGAAATTTTGCAAGAAATTGCACTAAATTACTATGAGTAAGCATTCTATTCCACAGCCATTAATTTCGACTGATTCTATAGAAACATTTAGTATCTTGTAACTTGCCTAAGTAAGCATATTAATACTAAAATAGCCAAATCTTCAGATATTCATTGTTGCCTAGCACAGATGTTTTTCTCCTCTCTTTCCAGGAACTCTACTAATATTAAATAAATGAAAATGGCATAGACACAGAGAATGGGAGAAGGGAAATGGGGGGTAGAGAAATTTCAAGAAGTTCTTGGAGAATGGAGCGAAAGCCACAACCTAAAGAACATGCTGAGATGGATACAAGTTACTCAGAGTGACTGAGTCTCAAGTCATTCTGGAGAAACCAGAAACAATGGAAACATTAGAAAATGAAATGTTTCAATATCTATTTACAGAAACAAAACAACCTTTGAAAAGACATCCCAGGCAGGAGACAAAAGAAAATTAAATGAAATAGTTAAGATACCCTGGGTCATCAGGTTCAATGCAGAGCAAGATGAGAAGCAGGACTGAAATTAGAACGGCTAAGTAAATGTTTCCACATGAAATGTTTGGAATCCTTTTCCCATGCCCTGCCAGGAGAAGAATCACTTCTCCAGCCCCCACTTTACCTATTCCCAATGTGCAGACCTTTTGACTAATTTTTGGAGATGCTGAATGGTACCAGAGAAAATAATAATATTAAAGGGAATCTTTCCAATCAGCAAGCCCCTCTAATGGCCACAGAGCATCTCATCAACTTTTCCTTTTGTCTCATTATAACTATGATCAGACTTTCAATAAGAACCAAACTGTCAAGAAACTCCCAGCACGAAAGATGAATACTAAGATAATAAATCACTCTATGAATTCCAAAATGGACATAATAGTATCTCCAAAAAGAAAAGAGAGCAATGAAAATTTCTCAGAGATTTAAGTCTCTAGGTCACAAGGGAAAGACCAGCAATAAACAGGAAAATGAATGAAAAACATCTTTGTAAGATGAAGAAAAAAGAGAAACGCCTAATTGTTTTCAGAGAAGGAAAAGAAATGTGAACATACAAAGAAACTAGGGCCATGGTGGCATTACAAATTAATACTGGATGAAGGGAGAAAACTACAGAAATTCTTTAAAATTCTAGATTTTTTTAACTTGAAATTCTCTACCCATCGAAATATCGATCAACTGATAGGGTGCAAAAGGATATTTTCATGAATGCAGAAGTTAGAATTTCTTCTCACACTAGAAGAAATATAGTAGTAAAACAGGGTCCGGGGAAGACCTAAGATCTGGCTACAGGGAATCCAAACCAGGAGACCGATGAAGGAAAATTTAAAGATAAAAGCTGAGTCTCACACCTAGTGGGTCCAGATCAGAACAGGAAGAAAAGGGCTCTGGGAGTTGAATTGAGAATGTTGTTAAAATAGAAATGATGAAATTATCTACCAGGGAATCTCAGCAACAATAGCTGTACTCTTGGCAATTCAAAACCCAAGACCTTTTCTGCAGTAGATGCCACTATTAAAAAGTATCTATATTATTATCTCTATGAAAATGCCATTGTGAGCAAAGAGTTTATAAAACTGTTTCTCCTGGATAACTTTCTAGCTTGGTTGTTCTAGAAATCTGATAAAAGCATAATACCAGCTACCTTACGAGGCCACATGGCTAATGGTAAAAATGACCCCCGATTGCATCTGGACAGAGAGGATCATAGATGAACTATATCTAACTGGTGGGAAGACTTAGCTTTAGGCTTCCTTTAGTGCAGAGCCCACTTGTAACTGGGCACATCCCTGTGGTCACGTTAGAAGTTATGCTCTAGAATTATTATTAAAGGATAGGATATTGGTTCCTATTTGGGACATGCAGTTTCTAAGCCAGAGTAGCACCCATACCCATACATGTCATCTCAATCTCTCACAAGTGAGCTGCGTGTGGAGGGTCAGGAAATAGTACCCGAAGGATTGTGTGCACAGCTGCGAGAATTCTTCCTGCCTGACTCCCTTGTTTGCACCTTGTATTTCGGGTCCTGTGTCTCTCCAAATGAAACCAGCACCAGGTATTGCTTATTAAAGTATGTGAGTGTGAAACATCCAGTTGAATCTAAGTTCCTGGAGAGTCAGCACTGCAGCTACTCTGCAGTATATATATATATATATATATATATATAATGATAATTATTATAATTTTATTATTTTATGCAAAATATATTATTATACATAATAAATTTAGTAATATATATTTCTTAGTATACATAATAAGAAAACTCCAGTAAAGCTATTTTATTGTAAGGACAGGCAAAAGAAAAGATTGATATGGAAATAAAATCACAGTTTCCTAACTGAATATGTAAGACATTTCCTACCTGCAACTCTAACTTTATAAATCTTAGCAGCAAAGATTGCAACTTTATGCAGGACTTAGTAAAGCAGTTTGGAAAATAAGCTGGTTTTGTATCTTCTCTTTTGACTTTGGAAAATAAATTATCAATTACTGTATACATGCACACGTGGGTAAGAAAGACTGAGGGTGAAATGATAGTATCAGAAACAGTCCATGGTTGATAGCACAGCACATAGAGGTTTACATAATTTAATTTAATTTGCAAAGCATTTTAAAACAGGGTACAGTCTTCCTCTTCCATACGCTCATAACAATAGGCAACGATTGCCATCTAGAAAGACCAGTGTAGAAATAGTATTTATATAATAGATGAAGGAAACTAAAGGGAGAACTGAAAGTGGGAATAGTTAAAATTACTGCCCTGGTGAGCAGAACAATGGGTGGGGAATGGTGTGAACGTGCAGCTGTTCTTTCCGTTATAATAAAATTTCAATTAATGTGATGCTTCCCAGGTGCAACTTTACATTGATTAAAAATATTATTAAAGATAAACAATTAAATAGCCATGTTGTTAGGGAATGGTTATAATACTTTCAATCAGGTAAATAAAGGAAAGATTTGTATCTAACATCCACTTCTGCGAAGCACAGGATAGAGGGGCGAAGCAGGATAAAATAGGTAACGATCTCTAAAACAGTACAGAAAACGAAGTTACTAATGTGAAAAAAATTCCATAAACATAATCATAATTTAATAGTCCGTGCAGATAAATCTTTCTGTGAGCTATTTTAAGAAATATCAATCCCATAATAATTGAATAACCATCTAATTTAAATGTAAGGGTTTGCATTTTAATAGGACGGTAATCCATATTTTTCCATAACAACTTATACGTTTATGGTTATGGAAAATACATCATTTAAATATTTGATTATTAAAATCAGTATGAACGCAAAATAATACAGACTTGTAAGTGCTAACATATATTTTAATATACGTATGATAAGATAAATAGCCCAGTATAATGACTTACAAGATGTTGCTTGCTTGGTAGTAGCTTTACGTCCGCTACATTTCCCATTGTAAAAATAGACCTGAATTTCAGTAATAAAAAAGAAAATAATTTAGTCTTCTAATGTACATTTATATTTCAAAATATGAAACGCTTTATTTTTCATACAGTGCTGTTTACTTATATTAAAAATACACTGGTTTGCTTTAATTTAAATTTGAAACTTGATGGTTATGTCAATAATTTTGTTTCAAATATTTTTTGAAAGAAAATGTTTTGACAATGAAGGAATAAAAAGAAATCTTAGCCCATTTTTCAAAATAACTCCAATAATTAGTGAGAATAAATGAAACTGAATACAGAAACCACTACATCAAAAATATTCATAATTTAACATTAAAATTCCCTATTAATAGACTAATATCTTCATATTTGATTTGAAAAGAAAATTCAACATATTTATGAGGCATACATAAAAGGTATATTTTTTTCCCAAGGGAAAAGGAATATCCTATGAACAGAAACAATATAAAATAAGAATAACAACATTTATATTGTTATTTAATGCAAAATTTAATTCTCAGGTGATTAAAAGGATAAAGATTAATGCCACAAAGTGACACAGGGAAAAATTCACAATCTAGACATAACTAGCATGCATATCTGTGTCTCATCCAATTCAAATAAATAAGGCAAAAAAGCAATGGTAGTCTCTGGCAGGAAAACAAATTTAAGGAAAACTATATCTGAATCATACAATTAAAAGAGATTTAATGGTAAATATTATTAATAAATCTGAAAAATATAAGTATTTATCCTATGGAAAAATGCAATTTCCTCAATACTCAAAAAATATTTATAAACACTTCTTATATATTGGGCTACAAAACATACTCTACAACTTCCCAAAGGCAGAAGTTGTAAAAACGATTGTCTTTCATAAACTAATAATTAACAGCAATAAAAATGTCACCACCAGAAATATAAACTTAAAAATACCCCCCAATTGAAATTGTAAGCTGTTTAGAAAATACCAGTAATAACGCTCTACTTTAAAATTTATGTGCAGGCACTGAGAAACTGGTGCTAAACAATATAAACAGGACACACTCAAAGTTTCGTCATGGACTTAATTTTTTATTTTTTTTGTTTTGTTTTTGTTTTTAGTTAATAAAAAAGAAAAAGAAACGGAATGAATTTTTCCATTTGAAAATTTTTGGATTTGAATCCAAAAGCTGTCCGTAGAACATCAAAATAAGCCTAGGAAAAGTGAAAAATTAACAATTATAAAAACAAATATATTAATTTATTAACTGCTGATCCAGGAGCTGAATAAAACTAAAATGATTGCTCCTTCGTGAACCTTAAAACTATTAGTGAAGATAAAAACACACATTAATGCAAATTATTGCAAATGCAATGAAGAAATCAAAAGACAGTATTTAGAAAAGCGTGGGAAGAGAATTCTCCTATTTTGAATTCTAAGATATGGTACTTTATTATGGTGTTCACCTATATTTTTCCAGAATAACTTTTAATAGGTGAAGAGTAGGAAAAGGGAAATCTAGGAACATAAGAGTGTTTCAGGGGCGGCTGCCGTGGCTCAGCAGGCAGAGCTCCGACCTGCCGCGCTGGAGGTCTGGAGTTCGATCCCTGGTGCCTCCTGCCCGTATGCAAATTTAAAAAAAAAAAAAGAGTGTTTCAGGTAAAGTGCCTACAGAGAAAAAAACTGGCTGTATTTGAGAAATCAGTGTCCTCTAATGGGGATGGGAAGGTAGTGAGAGGTGAAGTACAATGGACAATGATATGGCAATAATGTAATATTTATATTACATGAACTATTTTTGAAAAACATAAATGCCAAAAATCACTCTGGAAGGATAAGCTATCTGAAGACCAATAATCTTCAAAGAATATATAAATGCTTCTCAAAGAATACATCTTTTAAAGGCACTGAAACAAAATTTCAGGTAACAGACAACTCCTATAGCACTTAAAAGTTATAAAACACAGAAAAATTGGAAAGTATCTCCAATGTGTTGCCAAAAGTATACCAAGAATGGAGTACACCCACATCTGTGCAGACACCGCTTCTACCCACTAATCAAATGGCCTCATTTCTGAATATATGTTTATGAGGTTAATTAAATACTAAGTTATGAATCCAGAAATATTTTAACACAATAATATACAATGACTGAGCAGGACTTATTCTAGGAATGGGAAAATGATTTATTATTAGAAAACCTATCACTGCATTTTATGACATAAACAAATAAAACCAGGTCATTATATATCATTAAAATTCACCAAATAAACAAATAGCACAGTCATTTCAATCATGGCACCATCTCATATAGTTCAAAAAACACATTTGATAAAATCCAATCTACTTTTCTGAACTTAAAAGTAGGAAAACACATCTTTACGTGGTTAAGGAAATGAAGTTGATTGCCAACAAACAATGAAACACTATGGAAGTCCCCATTAAAACAGGAATAAAAGTGGTGAATGTGACTGTGCAAAAATAAAAGGAAAAACTGTGCATGACCCAAAGTACTATGAAGAAAATTAAAAGGCAAACTAGAAACTAGTAACAAAAATGTGTAATACGTGGTAAGGAGACAATATCATTGATAGTCAAAGATCTTCCAAAAAGTAAATGGTAAAGGAGGTAAAGAGTATATTATAACAAGAACAACAACAACAAAAAAATTGAACTATATTTACCCTTAGCAATAATGAAAGAGACCCCATTAAAACAAAAGATAGCAGTACATTTCACCTAATAACATTCAAAGAAAAAAGAAGAGTATACCTAACATTGCAGACTCTCAGGTAGTCATTTTACACACTCCTATGGAAAGGGCAATTGTAGTCACTTTCATAGAAAAATGAATGGCAAAATGTATCAAAAAAATAGTGAAATATTGGGGGTATAAGGGTAGTTCAATGGTAGAATTCTCGCCTGCAAAGCGGGAGACCCAGGTTCGAGTTCCAGTCCACGCACTTCCTCAAAAAGCAAAACAAACAAAATTCAACAAATGGTGCTGCAATGACAGGATACTCACACGGAAAAAGAATGAAATGTGACCCCGCCACACAGTATACAAAAAAAAAAAAAATTGTGAAATACGTGTGAATTTCTTTAGGACCAATAATTTGATTTCCAGAAATTTATCAAATAGAAATGATTAAAGACATATGCAAAATTTTTCTATTTGCCAATAAGTATTGGTTTAGTGAATGCTGTGTACAACAGAGACTAACTTAGGTGTAGTTAAGTAAAATATGATAAAGCCTTATGATTGAATCTTATGTAGCATCAGAATATTTAATGCAGTAAGATGTTCATGTTGTAGTAGCGTGAGTAATGCAGTTTATAAAACTACATATTCAGAATAATAATATAGTGATTACATATGTACATTTGCTGATAATATTTTGCTGTATATATGTTCATTACATATTATGAAATTATATACACAAAATATGATCAGTGGACAGTGAGATTATAGGTATTTTAAATTTTTCTATGTCCACTGGTATATTCTAATATCTATTTCTAGTACTTTTTCATTGTAAATGTCTGTAAAGATTTTCTCATTGAAAAAATTCACTTTATGAAAGATAAAGTGCAAAGGTAAAGAAAAGATATGGCAAGGTAATAATCCGCTGTGCATCAAGTGTTGCATTCCTTGACACAGGAGGAATAACAGATGTATAATGAAATCATACTGGAAGCTCTAAAACATCCCGAGAAAATATTTGTTTTATATCACTATTTTTAGTGCAGGGGGTAGAAAGTTTGGAGACAAATGTTTAAGATGTTTAACTTTTGATTACATATGACATTAGAGCATCTCAATCTTATCTGAACACTGGTCTTAACGTTATTCAAGTGCTAGGTATTAATCATTATAATGTATACCAATATTTTAGTGATTATAGAAAACACAGTCTCACCTCAAATGTATATAATGTTGAATAACGAAGATTTTCTACAATGAACCGGCATTCTTCTTTTGACATAGTTGTAACAAGTTTACCTCCATCTCTGACCTCCAATCGGTACTCTTGGTCTGGGCCATTGCGTTCTTTGGGAGCCTCGCACTCCACAAGTATGCTATTATCTTTCTTGTGAAGGGATGCAGCTATGTTCTGCACTTCGCTTGGAGCTATTATAATGAAGGAGATTTCGTTTCATTGTTTAGAAAATGTGTTTTAAAATTACTTCACAATAAATGTCTACAGTATAATGTACTTTAAGAGTTGTGGATGAGGTAGTTATGCTAGTATATAAATAAAACTATAAGAAAACATCTCAAAGTAAATTGTTCATTCATTCAGTAAGCATTAGCTTATAGGCTGCTGTTGAAGCCATGAGAATTTATGTAATCTTTTACATAATGTGGCATTAAGGAAGCGGGGTGGGGGGCCGGTGGGAAGGGGAAGAGAGGGAAGAGAAGGCACTCTAAGGGAAAGAGATAATGATTAGCAAACACCTAAGGGTGTATGAAGAAAAGCCCATAGAGGTGACCAAATGGGATGAAAGGGCCAGCCGGGTTGGTAACAAAATGTAGCATCAGTGAAACCCTGAAAGGTGTGAATTACTGTAAGGAATTATTTGTGGTATAAATGTTGCAGTAATGTCATGTAAACTGAGTGCTAAAAAGTGGCTGCAGGGTTTAGCAATTAAAAGTTCATTGATTGTCTTTGGTGAGAGGAGTCCTTAGTAGCTGATAGAGTGAATGCAATGTACTCAGGGTGAAAGTGAGGTCAAGGATTGCAGAAAAATACCCAGATATTATAAATATAGATATTAGCAGTAATCCCAGGACAATGTGTTTCCCCAATGAAGCATCTAAACAGATGTACTGTAGACCAAGAGTTTAATACTTTGCTCCTTGCTATTCATAGAAAGAAACATTAAAGTTTGCACGTTACCTCCTATTTCTGTTGAAAATTCTCCTGTAATTGCCTCTCCAGAACGATTCACTTTTCCAATAATTTTGGCAGAGATTGATACATTGTATTTTGTATAAGGTTTCAAATGGTGCAAAACGTGTCGGGTTTGGGTTTTATCCAGAGTGCGGCATACAGGATCTCAGAAAAAAAAATTGGAAAAATTTAAGTAAATCACTTAAAGTCAGAATTATCACATAGCTAATTTGATCTATATGTGATTTCATTTCAATAAAATCCCAAACTAATGAGCTACTGAGAAATAAGTACATCTCTATTATATAATACTCCATAACGCCTACATTACCAGCAAATATATTCAACAAAAGCAATTACTATAAATAGACTCAAATATGCAAAAATTAGGTTTTCATATCTTTAATGTGGCACATAAAATATTTAATATACCCAGAAACATTTGTGAGAAAACATAGCCCCCAGTAGATAATTTATTTTTTAGTCATGACATTTCAAAATGATTATTTTTTTAGAGAATCTTTTTCTGATATTTAACCTCCAAATTTTGAACATTGACATTAGCTGCCATTATGAGCTTTAGATTCAGAATCATCTCCACGATCTACTAAATACTCTACCATGATAATTTAAGCACTATAGTAATTTATGGCAGAGTAGGACTTCCAGTATGACAGAAAACTTCACTACACTGGTGGTGGAATTGGAACTGTTCATTGAAACGTAGGTGAGATTAGAGACATTTATGGAAAAAATTTTTAAACACATCACATATGAAAGAAAGAACATTTCGAGTTGAGGGTCAAGCTTCACTAGAACAGTGGATTCTGGTACATGATGGATTCTGGTAGGCTATGTTGAATAGCGTTTTAGCATTCAGGCAGAACAGTTCAATTTTGATGGGTGAAAACTCACTAGCCATTGACTATTTTTGAGTAGACAAGTGGCGTCAGGAAAGAAGGGTTAAAGAAAGAATTAAAGTGGCACATGCTGCTGGCTAAGCTACAGTGATAATAGTACCAATAACAATATAGAAACCACAAATATCTCACATTGTCCAAGCACTGTATTAAGTAGTGTGTATGAATTAAATAATTATCCATCACCTCAATCTATAAATTGCACTAACTGCATAAGATGTGTCCATAGAATTGAAGGAGCGGTGTAGGAAAAGATCTACCGTTGGGTATTTCCTTGTCTCACTTATATGTCTATAAAATGGAGATTTCAGTGATATTTATGCTTCACTACGGGACTCTACATAATAAGTGAGATAAAGTGTCCATTCTAGCCTGGTTAAAAGTGCTGATTTTGTTTGTTTGTTACGTCCCAAAGCTGGGTTTAATTGAGGTACATCTGTCAGCTCAGTTGTGCCCTGTCCCTAGTGAAAATCCTCTTCAAGGACAGGAAAGATATGAGCTCATGAGAGTGGTAGGCAAGCCACTCTGACTCATGGCATCTCCCAGCTCCTTCTATGGCATCTAGTTTCTAGAATAATACCAGGCTTCTTACCCAGATCCTATCAAAGTGTCTAGATGCCCTTCTCAAAATCAGTCTAGCTTCCTTTCAATGACCTAATTGTATATATTTTTGTAAGTTATTCCACAATTCTGTATCAAGCATGATTCTTCATTTATGCAACTGTATGAAGCTTTTGTCTTAGCCATTGTGACAAAGCCAAATTGCTGATTTTGTCTTTGTAGATACTGTTGTTTGGGCATTTTTGTTTTGTTTTGTTTTGCATGAATAGGCACCGGGAATCAAAATTGGGTCTCTGGCATTCCAGGCAAAAACTCTGCCTGCTGAGCCACTGTGGCCTGCACATGTTTGGGCATTTTTTAAAGTAATAATTAATCAAAGTCTGCAGTGCTTGGAAGGGTGGTTTGAAATGTCCAATTCCAACTGCCAAGAGATTCAAGCTTTTCTGAAATGTCAAAATACTTTAAGTGAACACTCTTGCCTCCTCTCTGCATTTCAGCACATTTCTCAACTCTCTGACATCAGAAGCACAAGTTGTATGGGACAATATGAGGACTTAATTGACTAAATGTTTTCTTTTAGATACTTTAAAATGTTCAGCAGATGTCTATTCTCTTAAATAGCCTCCCATTTGGGAGCTTTCATGAATGAACTGGTGATAGCACATTTATTCAGCCATGTTTGTTTCTGCAGAAGCCAAAGTCTAAAATAGAACTCTATTTCAGATTCCACCTGCATCAAACTGACCTCATGGTCATATGGGTCAATGCTATTTTTTTATTCTTCTAATATTTAGTATGTATTAACTGGAGGAAGCTTTGAAGTGTGTTGTCATTTAGTTTGGAGGCTTGAATAACGAGTATACAATATTGCAAACCATGTATATAACATTTGGAAGATAATGTCTATTATCTTTCAGAGATTTTCTTTCTCCAACCTTTGGAGAACAAAGTTTAGAATTAAGAAAGAGAGCACATATTGTGAAATGGCTGGAGTGAAATTAAGGCATATAGGATTCACATCCTGCCAGGCATGGAGAAAGCTCCATGCTTCACTGACTTAATCCATATTTCTAGAACTCCCCAATTCTTTATTTCTCTCCTGTGATATGAAATTAAAGTCCATATATTTTACCTGAGTTGTTCCAATAACAAAAACAATATTCATTAAAAAATCTTTTAGGAGGTTGCCAGTTTATTACTAGTTGATCGGCGCTCGATTCATTTCCACGTGTAAGATTCCGAGGCTTTTCTGGAACTGTCAAAAGAAGAAAAATATACAATGTGGAAAAAAAATGGAGAAAGCAATTCTTCATATTATAAGCAAGAACTGTTAAAAACTATATTTTGATTATTAATAATGAAATTAAAAGAGAGACATCTGAGCTTATTGAATTTGCTTTGGAATCCATTTTACAGACTGAACATCACTTCAAAATGGCATTGGAGAACCTCACATTCCACTGACTTGCAGATATCTAGGACCCTGGCTTCCTCTTGTACATATTATTGTGATTTCTGGATTTCATCGGGTGTAAAATCCGGCATTTGTAGCACTGATACATAACAGTCAATATTTGGAGTAGCACTTGCCATTATTTAATATATATTTCCTTAGGTTTCTATATTGTTATATCGATTTTTAAATCCTGTAATAATTTTAGAATAAAAACATATTAAATTCTTCCAGCTATTCTGAGAGCACAGTTTTTTAATTTTGTTTTTTTAGCTCTTCTTATGGCTTTTGTATTGCTTTGGAGAGCTACAGGGAGACATGGATTCAGGCCACTCCCTAGTCCTCAGCTAACGTTTTCATTTCCAGTTGGGAATCACCTCAGTATTTTCTGTCAAAAATCCTGTAACGTTAGAATAAACAAATTCAGCAATAAATGCAGGAAGATACATATAGAAAAAGCAATTGCATTTGTATACACTAGCAGTGAACGATCCAAAAATGAAACTATGAAAACAATCCCATTATAAACTGGAATAAATTTAATCAAGGAATAAATTTTACAAAAGAAATGCAAGATCTGTGCACTTAAAACTACAAAACATTATTGAAATAAATTAATGTGAAAAACCTAAGTAGTAGAAAGACATCCTATGTTAATGGATCAGATTTAACATTGTTAGGATTATATCAAATTTATCTTCAAGTCCAATGCAATCTTTACAAATATCGGCTGCCATTTTTGCAAACATTGAAAAGCTGTTCTTAAAATTCATATGAAAATATAAGGAATACAGACTAGTTTAAAAATGTTAAAAAAACATTTCTCAATTTCAAAATCTACTACAGAGCTACAAGCATCAAGACAAGTGTGGTACTGGCATAAGGGGTGAAATATAGATCAACGGAATAGAATTAAGGATCCAGAAATAAGCTTATCATCATGGCCAATTTATTTATTTATTATTTTCATTTTAATTTTTTTGCATGGGCAGACATACCAGGAATCGAACCTGGGTCTCCGGCATGGCAGGCGAGAACTCTGCCTGCTGAGCCACTATGGCTCGTCCATGGCCAATTCATTTTTGACCACAGTGCCAAGACAAGTCAATGAGAAAAGAACAGTCATTTCATCAAATAGTTTTATATTCTGGTTTCTTTGTCACTAATCACAATTTGAGAAGGAAAAGGATGTTTTGCTGAGTGTTCAATTCACATTCTTAAATTGGAGGTCATATTCATGACTTATCCTGATTCATATGTTTGCAAGTTGTGAAATTTGGATGAACCTATTGAGTGAGGAAGTTTAGCATAATTTATTTCATGCTAATTGGTTCAAGAACAATACTCTACCTCAGATGTCCCCCTGTTCTGATATGTCTGCCCCAAATTTTACACTTCTTTTAGCCTCCAAACTGTAAGTCAACAAATTCCTGTTGTTTTAAACCATTGCAGCTCAAGCAAACTAAGACATTCCTGGGTAATTTATTTCTGAATTCAACTTTAAAATACTTTTTCTGAAATCCTTCTAAGTAATACCATCATTTTCTGTGATTCCTGAAGATGTATAAGAACATAAAATGGAAACCAATTTTACATATAAATGTAAATAATATACTCACTCCCAAAATCTGTTTTAATGTGTCTTGTTTCATTAACATATATATGATCATTATAGGATATTGTGGAATGACAAATATATGTAACATTGGGTTGAAGACCATCAAATACAGGTCCTGGCTTCTTCGAATGTGTTGAATTACCTGAAACAATAATCATTTCTTTTGAGTCTATTAAAATAATATATCACATTTAATTTTATATTCTTGATCTCATATTTATAATAATTTACTTATTGCTCAAAAAATAACAAGTTAAATATCCTGAAAACAACTATGGCAACTTTTATCACACTCAATTTTTAAGAAAATATTTAGCAAGTAAACCTTAATTTCAGAATGTCCCTAATTTAAATGATCTAGGAACGATGTATATTACTCTCTTTTCAAAAACTGATATTAACTGAGTTAGACTTTGCCTACTAGATTTTCTAGATGGACCATTATTTTAGCATCAGTCTAGCACATTTGCTCTTTCTTTCTTCATACTCTTACATTGTTTGTACCATAGCCATGTAACTTCCCCTTCACATGATTATGGCAAACTTTGCCAAACTTCACCCTCCTCTGTGTGTATGTGTGAATAAGTGTGTGTGCGTGCATGCATGTGTAAGCTTCTGAAATTGGCCTGGAAGATGGCTCTATGCCAAAGAGTTGGAGATCACATCACATTAAATTCAAGTACACTTTAAAAAGGTTAAGAAATGCTACTTCAATTATTCCTGCCCCCCAAATGTGAGCTAAAACCCACAGTCCTAAAATCACTTATTGTTCCCTTCCCACTTTCAGGGAAGCTAAGCGTTCTTGTATTGTTGACAATTTTTTTTGATGAAAGATTGACAAAGTGAACTCAAGACTATATAATCTTATTTTTGCTCATCCTCTCATTCTTTCATAGCACTTTGCTCATAATCCTTGGCAATGCCTTTTGTAAGATAGTTGCTAAGAAAACTCTTGTAGAATAATTGACTTTTACCATTTTAAATGTTGATTTGTTGTGAAAAGAACTTCTTTATTTTGTGAATCTGTTTGAATGCTATAGATAATATAATTATTTGATTCCAAACCTACTGCGATCAAAACAAAAACAAAAAAGAAAAGAGGAAGGGAGGGAGGGACAGAGGGAGGGAGGTCAGGGAGGAAGGAAGAAAGATTTATTGACAATTAAGTCTGGGATGACTTAGTGCAAACAAAAATTATATGATCACTGTCATATTCTTACCGCATTGAAATTCATATTTAATTTTATGTTTATCACAAGAAAAGTTTTTAGTTGTGTTCCAAGCTAAACAAATGGAAGTATTTGCTTTCACATCAGGGGTACATTCATATAATTTAAAATTTTCAGGAGCTGTCAAAAAAGAAGAGATAAAAATACGATATGATTAATATTTCATGATGTGTGCCATATTATCAATAACAGTTATTAAAATTACACCCATGTTATAGAATTTGGCAAGCATTTAGTTTGCCTTTGAAAAGTCTAGTAAATCTCAGGGTTTGGTGTTTTTGATTGCCTAGTTTATTATTTTTAACACCACAAGCTGGTAATACTTTCATTTAGAATTTAGGCTATTCAAAGGAAAATGGAGGGTGGGCCTCGGTGGCTCTGCAGGCAGGGTTCTTGCCTGCCATGCCGGAGACCCGGGTTCAATTCCTGGTGCCTGCCCATGCAGAAAAAAGAAAGTGGATCCCAGGCAAACATCTAGATAAATTTGCATTTTTGCATAATCTCAAGCATTCTTCCCATTTTGTTTTCTCATTTATGTCTTCAGCATTTTT
Source organism: Myrmecophaga tridactyla (assembly GCA_004026745.1). Lineage (NCBI taxonomy): Eukaryota > Metazoa > Chordata > Mammalia > Pilosa > Myrmecophagidae > Myrmecophaga > Myrmecophaga tridactyla. The sequence goes on from PVIY010004930.1 coordinate 63,130, forward strand.
TTAATGTACTCCTTGATTTTTAATTTAAAGATTATTACACTGAAGATCAAAGATTCTCTTTTGGGGGAATGCATTTTTTCGAACTGTCACATTCCTTATTTAACTGATATATTATCATGTTACTATTAAAGAAAATTTGTAATAGTTTACTGGGAATGCATACATAAAATATCATAATTTAACCTATTTAAATGTTAGTAAATTGGTCAACGATCCTGAATTATTAAATATGAAAGATTAGAGAAAAATAAACAACTCCTAAATATTTTTCCAAAAGCCATTTTGCTAGGATATGTTTCAGTGTAGTCTGCCTGACACCTGTTGGCCCACGCTCTTGTCCACTTGCAGCTTAGTTGGCGAAACCAGGTTAGTCACCTTAACGTGACGCCAGCTCAACTTTTCAGTACTATACTTTTGTTCTTTCCATGAATGTCATATCACTGAACTTGTATTTTTCCCCAAAAAATATTCCAGACATAGTTGTATTTTAAAAACGGAAATATGTGTGTACAGATATTTAGTGATTTGATTAAAGCAGAGGAGAAAAAAGAAAGAAAGCTTGTGATGATCACTTAGTAGAATAAATTATATCTAATCTGCATGACACTTTACTGTAAATAAAAATGGGATGGCTGAGAGATTAAAAACAGAAGGCCTATATTAATTTGTAATTTTTCTGGGATAAGAGAGTAGAAAATTCTCCCAGTCACATATTGCTGACTTCTTTCTTTTCTTTCAATGCTCTTCTCCCATCATCCTTGTTCCTGTGCCAACTAGAGCATATCACATAACATTTTACTATTTTTATAAATATGCAAAGAGAAATAAATGTATAATTACCTGGTGGTACCTCTAATTTTAAAGTTTTATATGAATCACACGAATCATGTGTTATTTCCACACTCAAATTTTCACATTCGCTTAGGTTATGAAAAACATTATCTTTATATCTAGGAAATATACAATTCACTTTATCACTAATCTTCAACTCGGCACGAAATAATTTAGTTGTACTGTTATATAAGTAGTCCACAGGGATATGCTGATATATTTTATCTGTGGAAAAAATAAAATGATGAGGATTTTTTTAGTTTTTCAAAATGAATAAATCTGTAGTAAGTGCAAAGGTCGTAACATAGGAATATTAAAAATAGAAAAAACACATCATGCCCCCCCAATTATTCTTTCATATTCCCTTTTATTGCATTATAAGTGGCCCAGCTTGTAAGTTTATATTTGGATGAATTTTGGATTAATGTCTATCTTCCAAACTGAATTGTAAAATCCATGAGGGCAAAATCCAGTCTAGTTTGATCATCAATATACAGTCAGCTACTTGCATCTCTGTTATCAGTAGGAACTCAGTAATTACTTGTTAAATCAATGCCAAATTAACCATAAATATGACTAATTTCTTCTTCTTGCTTTATAATTTCCCTTGCTTTATGAAATGCAATTATTATTTATGTGTTTCTCTAAATATGTGGGGCATGAATTATCCAGAGACCACAGGCCCTCATTCATTCCTTACATAAAAGGATTATTGAAAACATACCCTCCTAAGCACCTCACTTTAGAATCATGTTTCATTGTCACCTACATGGATTTCGCAAAAAGACATTTTAACAAATATTATTTTATTCATTATTTTTATTGAACAAAATTATTAAGCTCTTACTACATTTAAGACACTGCTGCAAACACTGCAATTACAAAGGCCAGTCAAATGCAGCCATAGCTATTACAAACATATAATATAAAGGGGAGACAGGTACAAACATGAACTGCAGAAAACATCAAAACACCTAGGATAAGAGTGTGCATAAACTAATATAGGAATATGGAGGGGGAGAAATCTATTTAAATTGGAGTTGTGAGGAGGATTTTCAGAGAAAGTGACTCAATTTGAGTTTTAAAATACCAAGAGGGAATAACCAACTTACATGGGGTTGAGGGGTGGAATTCCAAGCATAGGGTAAGAACAGTAGTACTAAAGACAGAGGCAGGAAAGAACACTACATTTTCAGCAAACTGTAAGTAGCTCCATTATTAAAGTCAAAGGTGCACGGAGGAAATGATGCAAGATGAGAGGTGGACAGAAGCCCAATCATAAAAATTAATAAACAAAAAAAAACAATCATTACACTAAATGGATGGAGAGTTACTGAAGTCAGTGGCTTATTCCTTACAGAAATATGGATGACACCATAAAATGAGGCAAGAATGGAGGTAGAGGAGAATTTAAACAAATGCATCAGTAACTCTGGTGAAAGATGATGCTGTCAAGAATTATAGCAGAGGGTAATTGTTTCCAGAGATTCTTAAGAGGTGAAATTGACAAGATTTGGTTTTAGAAAGGGCATTGGTTTAGAATGTGTAAAACAGAGCCCAGCAATAGTGATAATATATATGGGACATGGCGACTGACTTTAATAAGGTAGAATAATAATAAATGAATAAATGATCAAATTAATTAAGAACAGAATAATGAATGTAAGGGGAAAATTAGGAGGAGAAAAATGGAGTAACTAGCAGTTTGGGCTTGGGCATCTTTCTGGATGTGATGTTATTCACTTAGAGATTGGAGCATAGGAGAGAAAAAGTTCAGAAAACAGATGATAAATCTATTTCCAACATGCTCAGCAGGAGGTGTCTTCAAGCAGGGAACACGGAGCACAGCAGAAACTCCACATGAAAATAAAGGTTTGGTAACCATCTGTTTATAACCACTAGTTGAAGCGATGGATTTAAGTGAGGAAGATGAAGCAAGAAGGGAAAAGGCAGCAGGCTTGGGAAAGCCTGTAAAGGGTCATAGAATCTCCAGAGTGTTGAGCAAAAAGAATAAGCATGAAAAACAGAAGAAAACATTGCAGAGAACCATGGGCTAGACCAAGATTACAAGAAAGTGGTCAGCAGTTTCAAAATTCACAAGCTCAAGAAAGAGAAGAGGAAGGTGGTTTAAAATTTAAGCAAAACTGGTTTAAGAAGAATGTTATAATTAGCTGCCAGGACACATTAAGAGAAAGAAAGGAGTGAGAGGTGAGTCAGAAGAGATGGCAAAAGGTTTGGCTGTAAAGGAAAGGAGAGACTATGCTTAGAAGACATCTGGGATTGAGGGACGTTTTATTCTGTGTTTCAATCCAAAATAGACTTCAGAACTATGGAAAAGGAAGTAAAGAATCCTAAGAGATGGAGAGATTTAAGATACATGAGAGATGTTTTACCTGATGGCACAGGAACTCAGACTTGGAGGGAAGGGATGAGATTTAGAAATAAATGAAAAGATAAGTGCTGACCTGGAAGAAGGATTATGCTTTCACTGAGAAAAAAGGGAGAAAATGAGAAAAAGAAGCATACAAACAGTTCTCGAGCATTTGACTAGAGTCAGGCACTATACTGGACAGGAGAGTCAGGGAGATCAACTTATTTCTTCCTTCTTAATAATCCTTGAAGCTATTTTACATTTTAGACATTTATCATGAAGCTGAATCCTCACTCCAACCCCAAAGCAAACTTACTATCATAGCATTTTACCAATACCCAAAGTGCAGTTAAGTGGCTTCATCAAAGTTATCCATTGGTAACTGCTCATCTTGGTAATTTAAACTAGGCAAGAATATGAAATCAAAGCTTCTTGTTACTGATGGACACTAGCTTTTAAGATTTGAGGTTAATTGTTAGGGAGAAATTAAAGCCAGTAAGTTTAGCTTGCTAGTGTGTTTTGGAAGATTGGAATGAAGAAGGGAATGATTAAATAGCTATTCAAAAGTGAAATATGTTGCCTCCTCTAAGTAAGCAAACTTACCACATGGTGGCTTAGTAGATGTAGTAGCAACTGTGATAAAGAAAAAAAGAATGCAAATTATTAAAATTGGTTTTAGAGTTTCTTTACTTTAGTTATTTTAAGAAAAGATTATTTAAAATGCTTGATCTCAGACTGCAGATGTTATAACTGAATAAACTAGTTTTATAAAACATATATACATTTACCCAATAAACAAGATTATGATATTAATACAATTAAGACTTTTTCTGGTACACATCTGATTATAGCATTGACATGGCTGAATTTTTACCAGTCAAAAAATATTTTAAAGTTCCTCATCCCCTTGACTAATTTCAAAACAAGCTTGTGTCATTATACAGACGCTAATAGAACATAGGTTGCACCCTTAATAAGGAAAAAAATCAAACAATAAGCAAAGGCTGCTTCATTTCCTAGCTTAACTTCGGTAAGCTCTTTGCACGTGTACAAGACCCAGGGTAATAAATTTCCTCTTCCACAAATTCAGTAGTGCCTTGAGGGAGCATATGTATTGAACTGCAGAGTTAGGTAGAAATGTGCTTTTTCTAGAAGCTAAGGGTTCTCTGTCAATTGTGTCTTTGAGTTGGAAGAACCTGGGGGAGAACTGCAACCTTGGAGTTTCCGCCATCGCTGATCCACAGGCAGTCACCACCATGGCTGTGGTCCCACCGTGGCCATCCCAGAAGACCCAGAAGAGCCCCCACGCTGAGCTGGAACTCTGCAACCATCCTCTGCCACTCAGCACTTGGGACAGAGAGCCCCGCTGATGGAACTGTTCTTTCTCATACTAGTCCCCAAACCCACTCTTAGAGAAAGAAGTCCCAATCTAATATATTTGGTCATGTCCCTTGTGTGTTCTCATAAAACACACAACTCTTGGACTATACTACTACAATAAGATGATGAATTAATAGCAACATTATATCCTGATCTCTCCAGCAACTGTACCGCTAAAGTTCATAAGTGTTTTTGACTAATTGCTCTGCCATAGCCCTCAGAATTGGTTGAACTTTTCAAAAAAAAGGACCCCAAAGTAGAACAAGTGAAAGAGCCTTCTGTGAACATGTCCCAGGCACTTGATGGGATGACTGCAGGACTGAGTACAAGGTTGTCACCTGATGTGGAAGCGGCTGGAGTGGGTGGTGGAGTGGACGTATGGGTGGAATCTGCAAGTAAGTAAACAGAAGAACAAAAATTAATGAGCAAGTCCTGTTGATGGGTGAGGGAAAACTCCTCAGCAAACTTCTCTTATCTGAATCTTTGTATAAGAGTCCTTATTTGAATTGACTTGTGCTTGTCTTTTCTTTTTCCTATATCTGTTTTTTAAATAATGAAATACATGAATCTAAGATTTATGTGCAAATGGTCCTTTAAGATAGTTTTTTTCAAGTAATTTGAACTAAATGTTGTATAAATTGAATGGAAACTTCATTTTTTTGGTATAATTCTTACCTGAGGTGCAATATTTCTCAAGCTACTCCTTTCCCTACCAATTACAAGTCTCCTTATTTTGGATATGAATAGGATATTACCCTACTGGAATATTCCATACATGCCAGTCTTTTTACACATTCAGTTGTCACATCAATCTTATGAGATGGACATTATAACCATTTTTACAGAAGAGAAAACTGACACTCAGAACATATCAATAACTTGTCCAAAGGAAGGTCAGTTTGAAAGTTGTAGAGGTTGGGTCTGATCTCAGACCTATGCAGCATTAAAGTCTATTATCTTTCTTCTTTGCCATACTTTTTAAATATTAATAATAAAGTCAACATATGCCAGAAAAAGTTCGCAGGCAAGTTTCTTTTGCCTGATTTCGTACCAAGGTATGAGAACTTGTGAAACAAGACAACTGCAAATAATATTTGCCATTAAATAAAAGAGTAGCATTAAAGTTTTGAGGCTCCATTTCACTCTGCATAGCCTAAAACAGTTTGATCAACAGAATCAGACCTGAGGAGTTATCGCTGGTGGTGTTGGAGGTGCGTGAAGGTAAGGCAGCAGAGCTGCTGTGTGCAGGGATGAGGGTGGAAACTGATGGGGACCCCGTGTTTGCAGAAAAGGTGGCCGATATGTTCCTCTCTCCCGGAACATCTGCAATCAGAAAAGCCATTAACACTGTCACACGTTCCTGCCTCTCAAGGGCCATGGTCAGACAGCAACATAAACATAATTATAGAAGCTAGGGCAGTGCAACGAACAAGCAAGCACTTCTGCCATACCGCCATGTATATGTTCTGCAAAACTCTACTAAAAAGATCCAGGCTTATGGGAAAGCTAAGTTTAGGGTCAGGCCACTCGAAAGCAATGCAACCTTTGGAATCAGATCAAAAATTTAAACAAATAGCTTTGACAACCCAAGGAAGCTAAGCATCCTAGCAGAGGGTTGCCTTAGGGCATATTAAACATGCTGCAAACCAATAGAAGGGGATGCTGACCTTCCCATGTTGAGACCACGCAGATGGAAGTGGAACACTGAGTTAAAATGTCTGCATTAAGTTTGGCACAGGAGGAAGTGCAACCTGCCATGTGCTGAGAGCCTCCTCAGGGGTGCACCTCCCTGGGGAGAGATGGCTGGGTGCAGGTGCTTAGTTTTAATATTCTTAAAATAGAGCAGAATGGCCTCCTGCTTGGGCAGTAGCTGAATTGATGTGGTTTATTTTTCTTTTTCCTTTCTCTTTTCCAACTGAAGATTACTATTCTGCTTTTACTATTTAAGTTTCTGTTTCTGGAAGCAACAAATGTCCACATTACACTGACTTCATTACCTTATTTTCTTATCACATACGAGCTAACCGGTATTATAGAATCAAGTGTTATAACAGAAGACCCCGTACATTCTTTTCAGTTAGGACTTTTCATCATCAGGCTTCAAAGCACCTAATGGATGTTACATCCTTGCTCAGATGTCACACCCAGAATCACAACACAGGCAATCAATATATATTCACCGGGTGCTGACTAGGTCACTAGTACTAAGCTGGTTGCAGTGCCAAAAACAAAAGAATTACAGCCCAGCCCCTATTCAAGCTCATTTGATTATTTCAGTTTTAGGAAGTGATTTGAGATCAGTCTCTCATTTGCAGTCTGATTCTCAGGGTTTCAATGCGGTGATGCGTTCACACGCATTCTGAGAACGGCTTTGACATGTGCGTGCATCCTCCTGTTACACGTGGAGTATATTCCCTAACTTCATCCATACTTGCATTGGCATTGAGAATGCATGCTCCAAAGGATCAAGTCTGGGCTCTCAGCAGTCATCAAAAGCTACTTAATCCCCTCAATACAACTAAACAATAAAATAGAACAGCCTAAACATCAGTTCTCAGAAGAAGGCCGCAATAGAACAAGAAGTAGAAGAGAAGGAAAGTTTATTTATCCTCCTTAAAAAAAGAGAGAGATTTTAGACTCAGTACTGGCCCTCTGTGAAGTTTTAAATCCAGCTAGGTTTGTCTTCGGCCTTCTTTCACCTTCTTTTTACTCCTCTCTCACTAATTCTCTTCTCCCCAAGAAGCCATTGTCCCCAGGCCCCCCTACTGTTCTATTGTCCTCACTCTATCCTTCCAGGAAGCTCCCCAAATCTTCCCCTCTCATATGAAAATTCCTGTTCCTCATTGTGTAGGCATTCTCAGTTATGATCCAAGAGTGGATTTACAATTTTAATTGGATTTATTAATCCTAATAGATTTTAATTAGCGGAATTAGCCACTGTGAGAGGAAGAATTCCTTGAGCAGGGCAAGAAGACCAGGCTGTGTGACAATCAGTCCCCAGGGGTTGGTCCTCCTTAGTTATTTAACTACTTCTTCCCTTCCACATCTTCTGAGTCTGCTAAAAACTCCACATCTTTTTTTACTGTGATTCCCATGGCAGCCTGCATGGGTAGACTGAGGGACAGAGTTGAGGGCAGCTCTTTCCCAGCTGTTTAAATTTTGCAAATTGCCTATAATGACGTTTATGCCAAGGGAACAATGTTAGTAATTTCACCATTATAACTACCCTATCAGATGTGTGTATCTTCATGCTTGAGTCCTACCTAAAGTAAGGCTACCCCAGAGTATAGTCAGGTCGAGCCCTCAGTTCATATCTTCAAATTTTAGGCATTCGGAGGGTTAAATTTATATCCATGACTGTGTAGATTTATGACCTGACAAAGACATACTTGTTTGCTTGGTTTTTCGTTTTGTTTTTTTTTTTTACCTACAAAAGGACATCATGAAGAGCTTTAGAAATTGATTTTGCAAAGGTGAAGAAGGGAATATTTTGCATTAAATTTATAAATTCAGAGATGCTAGGTTGAAAGGATCTTAGCATTAAATGGGAAGCATGGACATCTGTTTTCTCATTCTTAAAATAATTTAAATGTGGTCACAATTTCTCAGTACCTTTCGTTGATAATAGGAGCCCCTGTTTTGTTTATCGCTGGGCTGCCTTTGAGTAAAGGTTGAAGTATATCATTCGTTGTTACTAGCAAAGAGAAGTTTTCACTGTCCAATGATACTTGCCCCAAATATAACGAAACTTGGAGAGCACCCTATATAGTGTTCCCTACTGAGCACATTGCTATAATCTCCCAATCATCGTTCTTGACGATTTCATCTCAAATGCTACCCTTTGAACACGTGATTGGTTTCCCTCGAATCATTCTGAAATACAGACAGCTGTCGTGAGCTGTTCATTTTCGCACGAGTCTGAAGGACCGGCAAACCTGATACATCATTCCTGCCGGGAGCAGGGGTGAGTGCGGTAAGGCCAGCGCTGCTGGTGGGTGTCTGATTGGCAGGTCCGGTAGTGGGCGCCTGTGAGTCTGCGTGCGTGGAAAGGGGAGGCGTCTGCGCCGATGTTACACCTAAGGTAAGAAAGTGAGAAAGTCCATCAGTCATTCCCACTTCAGAGGAAAAACTGAAATACTAGGCGAATATAAGGAGATCTCGAATTATAGCTTGCTAAGCGACCCAATCTATAAAACGCGCCTGGAATATTTCATTGCACATGGCAGGAAGGTGGCAACTGCCTTCTCTGTTTACAGTGCCCTGGGAGGCTCCAGGAGCTGATGCAGCCTTAGAAACCCGTATTTCCAGGTTGCTTAGGTGACTTCCATATTACTGATGAGATTTTACAATTCTCCATCAATTCTACAAACTGACAGTCGGGGTGTTTCTTTGCAGGCAACATAAGAATGGACCCCCCCTCCCCCCCCAGTACCCTAGGATGCCTACGAAATCAAAAACAAAGAAAAAAGAAATGCAATAATGGACAAAAAGCTTGAAAAACAACTATCCAATATGAACAATAGCCAAAAATATATTAAAATGCTTATTATTATGGGAAGAATTTTAAAGAAATGTAAATTGAAATGAAGTATTTTAACTATCATATTGAAAGTTTGAAAAGATTGATAAAATCCAGTGTTGAAAAAAGGGGTGTTGAAACATTCACACAGACACACATTCATAAAGCCATACACACGGTGTTTGGAAGATATACAGTAAAGTAGCTTTCAGGGGCAGGATTTGGGGAGATGATATATGCAGTATGTGTGTGAATGTGTGTATACATATTTATGTCTATTGAGAATGCTTTGCAGCATGCATAAACTTTTTAAATAAAAATATTAATTAAATACATTTAATGATTTTTCCATCGGTACTTATTGTAACCACTTTTGGGAAGGAACAATTTTGAATGGTGCATAGTATATTGCTAGAAAAACTGAATTAAGGACTTTTCCTAAGTGTATGAACAAGAAAGAAAAATGTGATTGGATTCAACAAGACAAATCAATCAGAAGAAAATTAAATAACATGTAGACTTGATCCCAGTAGATAATTGAAATATAGCCAGATAAGACTGCTTTCTAGAAAATAAAATGTGTTGTTTTTTTTATTTGGAAGAATAAGAAACTTTTCAAGCTGATTATGCCAGAACAAGTCAGTATTTTAAAATTTTCCTTTTCTTTCCAATCTACCCTATTTTAAACCTGTTTTCCTGCTCACACTTCACTCCCTATGTAAACCCATCACTTTCATTTTTTCAGGTGAAAAACATGTGACTAAAAAGCTAGGAATGGTGTATGGGTGCACTTGTTTGGGTGTAGAACATTTTAAATGGAAAATTCTATTTGACATTACTCTTCAATAAACAAGTTTAGCATGAAAGGTTCTGCCAAGCCGTCAGCACTTTCATCCTCACATCCTCTTGTGAAAACTTAGTAGGCAGTGAGTTAAAATGCTTACAGTGAGTTGCCTCTACTCTGCTAATGGTAATGGGAAAAATAAAGCAAGATTAACTATACAGCCCAAAATTGCTGTAAGAAGGCATCGGTTATTTATTTAACTACCTACTATAGCTAGTAAACTTGGTCAGGATGGAACTCAGAACACTGCCATGTCCCCTCAACAGGATCTCTGTAATTGGAGGATTTATACATACTTGTTTTTCACACTAAGATTAATGACAGTGTTGAACATTTCAAATCTCCTAGCCTCTTTTGTCAGAGTATGTCCATAAAAGCGCATACTAAGAAAATGACAACATAGCATATTTATTTCAGAAATAGCTGAACAGCCCTCATTACGGTTGATTTACGAACTGAATACACTGTAAATCTAACAATAAACGTAACATGAGCAGGCTGCTGACATCTCAGGGCTCTGAGGAGCACTAGTGGTCTTCTCTGGGAAAAACACCTCCGTCCCATATCAATTTGATATTATGCTATTAACGTGACCATATGGCCTTTAATTCCACCATTAGGACTTCACAGTGCTGATCAATTAAATTCTTTTAAAAATACAAATGCTTCTGGAAGTATCCGAAAAAAAAAAAATGTGGGTTTTCTGTCCTTGGTGTGAATTTTTAAAAATAAATTGTCTAAATCAAAACCTAAAATTGTGGAATTGTAACCCAGGCCACACTCTGAAATCTGTTCTGCAATCAATTGTTGCAATGTACTTTGAAATTGATTGCTTTTTAAAATATATACGTTATCTTTCACAAAAAAAGAAAAACAAAAGAGGAGGAGGAGTAAAATAGAGAAGACAGGATTCAACAAATGCATATGACTACTGAGTCATTATATTGATGTTTCTTATGGTCTCCAGTGTCTTGGAACAGCTAGAAGAAAAACTGAAAAATCATGGAACTGTAAACCATACCACACTTTACAATCTGTTGTACAACGATTTGTTCAAATGTACCTGGAATTTTATTGCCTTTTTGTATATATGTTATTTTTCACAATTAAAAAAAATGTTTAAAAAATTGATAAATTGTCTCTCTTCAGTAATTTTCTGATAATGAGAATCTCGAATGGAGGAGAAAGATGCGAAAGTTTCTACTCTGGGGTACCTGCCAAAGAAGGCAAAAATAGAGGAAGCCTGAGATGGGGAGCTCTGATCTCTCTAGGGACTAGCGGAGCCCCAAGTGAGCGAGCCAGGAGGGTGACACCGAATGTCAAGATCAGAGGACACCAGGGAAACTGTACCCGTGTGGTTTTCCTTGGGTCTTTCCTCCCTGCCTCTCTCGCTCTCCCTGCTCTTCCTCTCCAGCACAGCCTATATTCATTACTTCTGCCTACAGATATTTAATTTGCACCCAACGTGTCCTACACTTTAGATACAACACATACTTTAAAACTGCGGACGTATTTGAGTTAGTGAATGGTTGTCCTGAACATTTTAGCATTCAAAAAGAAAAGCAAAAACGATGTCTTCCTTAATATCGTTACAGTTAGCACTATCTCCGCGCCGACCTGTCATGTCAGGGGCATGAGCATTATCAAAAGAGTCCAGGAAAACTTTACTTGAAGCATTGACTGGACTAAGAGGAGATGGAGTCTCTGTGGAGTCATGTTCTCTTTCAGAGATGCTTGTGGGTGAGAATGCAGTGGAGCGAGCAGGTAAGGGGCTACTTGAAGGCAAAGCACTGGGCTTTTCTGCTGTGGTCAGTCCTGTTATATGAATGAAAGAAAGAAGAAAATAAATAGGTGAGTCAAATCTTGAAATGTGTACTCATCCACTTCTGTAACCCCTGTAACCCCTGATCCCTTATAGTATCTATAATATACTTAGCATATATATTTGTAAATACTTATATACATACACCTCTCTCTCTATATGCATACACAAAATGCAGGTGCCTGTAGATATATATAAATAATATATAGAAATAGATATAAGGCAAGCTATAAAACAGTGACTAAAGATAAAAATGAGGAAGTGGAGTTGAAGGCAGGTACTCATATTCTTGACTGCTGAAAGCAACTGGATGCAGAAGGCCACACTGTATAAGTGTGATTAAGGAAGTTTTGCAAGAGCTATTGATGAAGAAAACAATACAGAGAGATAAGATTGGAAGGGGATCGTTAGGAGGCCCAGGATTCGAGGAGAAGAAAAGAAAAGCTCAAGGCTATATCTACATACTGATTTTTTTTTTTTTTTGGTTAAATCAAATACAAGTATGGCAAGAGGAATGTGGGTAAAGACTGGGAAAAAAATTCACATACAGATGTTCCAACTATACAAAAACGTCTTCAACCTCATATACTAATAAGAATGCAATTTAAGTAAGACACTGAATAACATTATCCACAGCTCAAACTCATTTTAAAGGGGAGAAAAAGTGACAAGGTTGTGGCAGAACAGGTCCATACACACCTAATATGAGAAATACAAATGATAAATGCCTTCTGCCGGGCAAGTTAGTGTGGTTTGTACTCTCTCACTCAGAAAGCATTTCTTTATAAAAGAATAAGGAAATAGGCCAAAAATGTTTTTAAAAAACATGTATGATCTCTGAACATTGAACTATTTACTTCTATAAATAGCAAAATTTATGTCTTTCAATATCCAATTAACAAAAAATTGCATAAGTATTCTCATTAATTCAACAAGATTGGGTATAGAGAATGGCACAAGTATGGGAAGAGTAGGAGAGAATGGGAGAAACTAGCAGAGGCATAGAAGTGATAGGACAAGTTACAATTAAGAACCGAAATTGAGGGGTTACTGAAGAGAGAATTCAGAAAGTAGTCATAGAAATGAGATGCTTATAATTCTGCCCAAGAACTTTAATGAGTCTGCATTCACCATTATCACTATAGACTTGACCAATTATCAATTTGTTATTTTAGGTTAAACTAGCTGGTGTTGGTAGGATTCCAAGTGATTCTCTTTGCTTTTGAGAGAAATGTTACAGCACATTCCCTTCATCACTGACTCCCATTGTTCTGTTAGACTTGAACTGCACAAGGAATAAAGGAAAAGCCCTCCAAATCTCCCATGTAGTCATGCTGTGTACGCTATTTCGAAAAGAGTAACATTCTTAAAAACTACTTTTCGCCATGCAAATTCAGAGAGAGTATAGGAAGAAAGGGTGTTCAGAGGACTAACCTCTTACATAGAAACTTTAATATCCTTATGCACATCTTATGCTACTTTCACAAATAATACTTTAATTTAGGACTAGAGTAAAAACTCCATTTGCCAAACCCAAATTGTCAGTGCATCTTCTTTTTGTAGATACCACTAGTCTCCACTGCTTACATTCTTGTTTGCAATATTTCTAAGAAACAATTCACATTTATATTTCCATTTTAAAGGTACTCTGTTTCATCATTTGGGGTCTTATTAGAACGTAATAAGTATAGAGATAATGGGTACTCTTTCAGTAAGGTGATATCTTGAATCATGTTCCCAATTAAAAAAATGTTCTTAATTTTAAGCCACATCCTAGGACTGTGAACCCATTGCAAATAGAGCCTCGTGAAGATGTTATTTTGGGGTAAGGTGTGGCGATTACTGGAGGCCTTACAGAAAACCTACAGGGAACAGCCAGAGGCAGGAAGTGGATGGAAACCTGGAGGAGAAAGGAGAGGACATCACCATACTCTAGGAAGGAGACACAAGCCAAGGAACCTAAGGATAGCTGGCAACCAGCTAGCAGAAGGTTGCAGATTTCGGGGAGAAACCAAACCTTGCCAATGTCTGGATTTCGGATGACTTCTAGCCTCCAAACCATGAGCTAATAAATATTTATTGTTTAAGCCCAAACCAGTTTGTGGTATTTGTGATAGCAGCTCAGGCAAAGGAAGACTAGGGTACTTTAAAAATAAAGGGATGATGGGTGGGCTGTGGTGGCTCAGCAGGCAGAGTTCTCACCTACCATGCCAGAGACCCGGGCTCAATTCCCAGTGCCTGCCTATGCAAAAAATAAAAATTAACAAAAAAATAAATGGATGATAAGAATTATTCATGATTATAAAATTTCTCCCTATCAAATTGCTTTACTGAATAATAATAGAAGATTCTATCAACCTTAAATGCATAAACCTTGCAATAAACAGTAAAACAAGCAAAATGAAAATAATAATTCTTACCAGAAATGGAAGGAGGTTGGGTTTGCCCTGCAAAGAAGAAAACAAATACTTCTTAGAATGTTTGAAAATTTCAAGTTTCATACATAAAATGTCAATATATGTAAGAGTTATAGATACATACATATGTATATTTATATATATAACTGATATATGTAATGTATAGTAACATTCACAGAGCAGCAATTTTCAGTATCTTTTACTCCAACAAAATGTATATTCCTTTACAACGTCATGTTGATGAAGCCACATGATTACAGGCCAAAACTGTGCTATCAGTTTTAGTATTCCCAGGAAAAATAAGAAAAATATTAAAGTAAAAGAAAGCAAAGCCTGCAAAAGTCTTTGGAAAGATGTTTAGAAAGCTTGTTTCCCCAGATGTTCTAATTTATTTACCAATGATTATTTATTGAACACCTGCTATGTGTTTGGCATTATGCCATATACTTTAGATACATGATTAAGATGGAATAATTTTCTGCCCTCAATGAGCTCACTCTAGTGTGAGATATAGCCCACACAAACAAACAAACAAGAACAACCAAAAAATGCGTACAGTAAGATGATGGGCTGAGACAGAAAGTGCTATCGGAGCACACAGGTGGACCACATAATTTAACCTTAGGGTTGACAGCCAGAGGGTGGAGGAGGGGTTAGAGAGTGTTTCTTAGAGGCCTCCACTCTGTGACATGAAAGATTACAGATAGCTAGCTCAGTCATATAAACCTTGATAAGAATTTTATATTTATCTTAAGAGTTTTAGGTAGCCATTGGAGGTCTTCAAGTGGAAAACTGATGGAAAAATATTTACATTTTACATTAACCTTACTGTGAGCTGGAGAATGGATAATCAGAAGGCAAAGCTTGGGACAAGAGGATCAGGAGAGTCAAAGAAATGCCTGTGAGAGAGGATGATACCCTATATCAGGTAACACTAGGCCCACAAAAAGGGAGAAGAAAATAAATGGGTTTAAGGGACGGTTAAGAAGTAGAGTCACATAGACTTTGGTAGATCTTTGGAAGTGAGGATGAGGGTGAAGGAGAGGTAATGAGAAAGACATTCAGATTGCTGGGTTATCCTACTAGTATTTTACAGTGGGTAGATTGTGGAAGTTTTCACTGAGCTAAGGAGCAAAAGAGGAGCAGGTGGAAGAGGGGCTTTGATATGCTTGCAACTTCCAAGTAAAAATATTTGGTAGCATTTGGATATGGAGGTTTGTAGCTCAGGATATGCATCTGGACTGAAACTATATATCAGTATATAAATGGGGTTGCAGCCACAAGAGTGAAGCAGATTCCCAAGTTATATAAAAGAGGAAGGTCCAGGATAGAAACCTGATGTAAATGAATATTTAAGGAGTCGTTAGAGAATAAGGGCTGGTGACAGAGAGCGGGTTTTTCATGCAGGAGGGAAAACGGGGCCAATGTGTTGGGACAAGAGTTGACAGAAGGTGTTTGAAGAAGAAAATGGTTGATTCAATAAGGTGGGGACTAATGCATGTTGATTTGATTTATCAGTTGAGTTTGTGGGAATATTGCAAAAAGCAGCTTTATGAGTGTGATGGGAGCTGCATTCAGGTGATGGTGGAGTGAGATGTGTTTTCATCCTTTATCTTACTAAATGACCATTGAAAAGATTATAAAGATCTCTCCCAAATGACAGTCAACATCAGTAAAAAGGAATCAAGCATCAAATAGATTGTCCAGTATTTAAGATACATCTTCACCTTGATATTTTATTCCCTGAAGGTAGTGATTTGAAAACAATTTCTTTTCTCAAAGACACCATTAGAGGGTTTGGCCCAGTTTCTTTCATCCAAATTCCCTGATTTATTCCTTGAAACAAAATGTATTTTATACAATATAAATATATACTAAATATTTTTATCACTAATGGTTTAGGTATAATTATTAAAATATGTTTTTTTATTTTCTCATTATCTTTCTTTAGTTTTTTTTAATCCTTTGTAAGCATTGTTTTTTAATTTGCATTATTTTCTTTTTTGGTCCTCTCGTTATCATCTTTTCTATTTCTGTCCTATATAAAATAATGTCTTTTTTGTCTTTTTTTTTGCATGGGTAGGCTCCGGGAACTGAACCTGGGTCTCTGGCATGAAAAGCAATGTCATTTTTATTTTCCTTTCATTAGCTTGCCATCTCCTCTAATTTATTCTTTTTTTCCCCTCTAAATTAAATTCTTAGAATCATGCCAATTTTCAAAAGAAAAATGTAGAAAAATAAAATGTTACTATAGCAATAATTAATAGCTCCCAAGTTTTATGTGAAAAGGAAAATAACCCTGATGGTCATTGTTTTCAAAGCATATAACATTTTTCCATTTAAAAATATTCAAGTTGGTTTGAGTTTATGAATAAATTTCATTTTATATACCTCCCTACCTTATCTTAGAAACATGTAAACCTTTAAAAGTCTATACTCCTACTCAAAAGAAATACCTAATTCCTTGGAACTTCCAACAAATTCATTTGGTTCAGTTAGGGTCAAGAAATAATTTTTTTCCGGGTAGCTATTAGGTGTTTGGAAGTTCAAACATGATAAAGCTTGATCCTTGCCCTGGAAAAGCTTATGATCCCCAGGACATATATATCCAGTGGTCCACAAAGATACTTAGGTCATAATATACCTGATTGACACTTATCATTAAAATTCCTTCCATCAGAGGCTCACAAGAATCTCAGCACAGGAAGGAGGAGGGAGAAGAGTAGAGGAGGAGGGGTAGGAGGCGAGAGGAAGAGGAAAATGAGCTCTAGCAAAGGAGTGTGAATATTTTCTAAGAGTTGTGGAAGCCATTGGATCAATGGCCATAGAAGAGATATCAAATAGTAGGATGGAGAAAAAAGGAAAGAGGAATCATATTACCTGTATCAGCCACCACTACCTTTACAGACCACCTTAATCTATTATACTGGTTTATTAGCTTATGACTATAAAATATCTAGTGCAATGGATTCAGAGTATTTTTATAAAAGGAAATTGTTATTCATTCTATGTTTACTATGGAAATGAGAAAACGAATATTGGGGCAATATGTGAAGCTATTCTTTTTGAAAAATAAGAACTGTGAATACTCAAGTACATATGTCAGTGATGCTTCCAACCCATAGACAGGGCTACATAAGCTAAATATCTCAAAGAAATTAATTTAATTCCAGATGGTTCTAGAGCAATGTATTCTTTAAAAGGAAATAAGTGGCACATAGTGTTTTGCTCTAAGTTTTGAAGAGGACAAGAGGTAAATTATCAAAATGGAGAAGACACTACAGAATTTTATCCCTTTCAAGATAAAAGATTTCTGAATTAGAAATTCAGAAATGTCATCATTTGATTATGATTAATTGCTAATATTTATTGAATGTCTACTGGATGCCAGGCACCCAGCTAAGATCTTTGCTCTTATTTTCTCTTGTAAATATCAAAACCCTACAAGGCTTAGAGAAGCCAGTGTCTCTGCTAAGTTTCCAAGGCTGGTATTTGCTAGCCCAGGCTTGACTCTGAGCCTGCCTGACTCGGCAGCATGTCTCAGCATTCAGGATCCCTGTGTCCCTTATCAACGTTTCCCTACAGTCTTTCCTCTCCTCTCAAACTGAACTTCTCAGCATGGAAATATTTCAGCCAGGGCTTTAGATCCTGTAGAAACTGGCATTTATTAAAAGCTCTTAAACTTAGTAAAAAAAAAATTAAAAGCATCTTAATTCAAATTAGACTGCATAGTAAATTACTAATAGTGGTACAATATTAAAATAACCTTGACTCTAAATAATACCCTAGATATTCAGATTAATCAGAGGTTGCTGAGTGAAAGCTCTATTATAGAAAACAATTAGAGATGAATCAGAGGTTTTTCAATTTAATTCACTACAAAATATTATTTTGACAAGAAAGTCATGCAAACTACAGTAACATCAAACTAAAGTATAATTCACAGACCTCCTGTGTTCTGTTTGTCTGTAAAGCCAGCTTCTGGAGCTTGGGAACACAATAAATAATATTCAACATTTCCCCAAACCTGTTAGAGATTCTCTCTCATGCAACAAGATTTAGCATCCCTGTTAAATAGTATCTAAGTTTCCATCACATCTTCCTTTCTTCTGAGTCCATGCCTAATTAACATAAAGACTCCTTGAATGGAATATGGATTGTTTTGTACACTCAGCTTATTTCTAAATCTGATTCTAAATTCCTCCACTAAATTATTTTAGGTATATTAAAACACTGTAGCTTGCCTTATGTTTTATTTTCTCCATATAATATTTCTCTCTCACACATACACACAAAGCTTTTTATCTTTTTGAAATTTCCAAGCCTTCAAGTATTACCATTTAGACTCACTATAAAACTACCAATTACTGACACACCAAGGTCAAAATTGTTTTTTCGCCAGGTCACAGAATCCCCATCTGCAGATTTTCAGTCTCTGCAACATTTTTTGTCAATATGATCAGTGACATGAAAACCTTTTCAGGCATTAAAAAAAAATTTATAGGAGCACTTGTTTCATAAGTAAAATTTAATTGAAAAGTTCAAGTCACCCAAAACAGATCTGGCAGAAGCAAAGAAAAAAATTGCCTAAAGTACTTAACAAGCAAACAATAAATATCTAGTTAATATTAGGAGATTATATTGATGTAAATAGTATTTCAATATATATAAGCATTATATCTAGACAATGTTGGAAAGGTATAGAAGATAACTAAAAGAATATACATGAACTGGCAGTGAGAATGGAGAGTGCACATGGATTGGTGTGTGACAATAAAGAGAAAGCGTCTTTACTTCTAATCTGCATCAAGCTCTCTCTTAAATTCTATAAACCAAATGTGCTGGGACTCCAAACAAATATAATAAACTAGAGCAGAGTAATAGCCTCACTGTTACTATATATTATCCTCTGTCTCTATTCTTGGAGACAAAAATGTATACACTTTCTTAATGTTAATGCTGTTTTCATTTAAAGAAAGGAATGCTTAGAAATATTTCAGTAGATGGCACCATCGCACCAAAAATTTGTAAATCATCTAACAGGTCACCCTATTTCCCATTATAATCCTGTTGTGAATCACCAGTGGAATTGACTAGGCACGTTAAACAGATGAAAATGTAGATAACAGAGCACTTCATCTTCAAAGTCGTGTTATTCTAACACATACATTGTTCCTGAATTTACCTTTCCCAATATGTTTCTTTTACAACTCAAAATGTTTAAGTGATCACAAATCAAAGTTACCTTGAAGTCACACCCCTAAGTCCCCGATGAGAGATTTCAGCAAAAACTAGGATCAGTTTGAGTGAAAATGACATTTCAAAAGACATACTTGACTTTAAATACCTCCTGCTTCTCCCCTCCCACCCCCAAAAAAGAACTGGAATGCCATTTCCAAAGAGATTTAACCATGTCTAGTTATGTTCTGCAAATCTAAGAAAAGTACAAGGACAGAAGGGTGAAATAGAATAGATGAAATCAATTCTTATTCTCAGCATCTACTGTAAAATGAACAGTGGCATGTTTTGCAAGCTGAGAAGGCATAAACATAAAGGCCATACAAAACTGAGGAAAGAGAATCAAGACAAACGATAAAAGTCAACTAAGATAGAATTGCATGACCTTCCTTATTTAGTAAAGCATAATAATAATGAATTACATAAATAAAAATCAAAGGTTTCTACTTTTACTTACTCTGTAAATCTTGTATATTACCCACAGACAGTAAGTCTCATAAATCATACCAAACTAATAATTATTTACTGGGTATGCATTCTGAACAAGTGATAAACAAGGTACTATCAGGAATTCAGAGAACCATGGGATAAAGTCTTTCTATCCCTCATTAAAGTTATCAGTAAATAGAATAATGATAATAACTAGTTTACTGAAATGTTATCATGTATCAGACTCTGTCCTCCACCCTTTACTGATATTTGCTCATTTAATCAACCCAGGAAGCCAGGAGGTTAGCAATTATTTTTCTTATTTTATAAGCGATGAAACTGAGACTTAAAGGGATTGAATAAATTGCTCAAAGTCATACACCTAGGAAATGTTAGATTGGAGTATACAAATAAATTTCTTGTTCTCTACCCCAAGCCCTGTGACAAAACATTGGTTATATTGTCATTATTAGGCCTGGACTCACGTGACCAAAGCAGTACTGCTTACCACCATAAATAATTCCAGACATTTTGGCTCATTTAGAAACATAGGATTTTTTAATACTCTTTATTGACATGCAGTTTGATAGATATGGAAATTAAAACTCAGCAAGCTTAAATGCCTTTCTGATTTCATCCAGGGTGGTTGAAAATAGAGCATTTATATCAATTTTCAGTTTAGTGCTCTTTGGACTCTTCTATTCTGTCAGTCATCCCTTTCAATTGGATCTTTGAGAAATGTCCTTTAAGTTGGTTTGGAAGCAGCAGTTTTATAGTTTTGTTTCAAGTACCATAATAATGAAAATAACCCACTTGGTCCTAAGAGCTTGAAAATGTACTAATATTTTTATGTATGTTATCATCCATTTAATGCCAATAATAAATACATAAACACTCAGAAGCTATCCATGTCTCCAAATAGATAAATGTGTATGCCCTTTATTTTATTCCTGGAAGGAAAGAGTAAAGAAATTCCTGATGCAAGGATTTCATATGCACTCGTGTGTGCATATAAGTGTGTTTGTATGTGTGTGTGAGAGAGTGTAGGAAGGAGAGAGATATTATTTAATACAAAATTTAAAGAGGGACAAGAAAAGGAGAAATGTAAGACACGAGGTAGGGATTAGGAAAGATACCTGAAAGGAAGGAGTTAAATATGGCAAGTTGAACACTTTGGTTTATCTCCATTTCACAAAATTTGCCAAAAGGCCAGTGAAAGAATAAAGACATAAATATTCAAGATCAAAGACAATGGGAGACAACATGACATTAAGAAAGTTTTGGCAGAGTAAAGCAGTTGAGTAAATGGTAACTGACATAGATGAAAGAACTCTAGGCAAGAAAGCCAAAGGAAGCCAATCAAATTCCTCTACAGAATCCTGAAAAGCTTTAGGAATGGGAGGCATTGGACACCTGTGAAGATGGTGATGAGGGATGGGGCTGAAAACAGGAGAATTAGTTGAAAGTGTAAATAAGGGACAATTAAACCCACATGGAAGTTTACTGTTGAAAGAGACTGAAGCATAATGCTACTGGACTTGGGAGCCCAGACACAAATGACGGTTGAATGGAGGCAGTTTAAGAAAACAGCGGGGTTAAGCAAAAGTTTACAAAATGGACAATGAGACAGTTGCCTCACTACCACCATCTCCTCCACTCCCATCCATCCTTGCCCTGTCCCCAACACACACCCACACGTGCATGCATGCACACAAACACACATGCATGCACACATAGCCATACAGCTATCTCTTCCTATTCAGCTCCCAGGATGTTGGCAGCCAGGTTTAGAGACCCATGTCAGGAGACTGAGCATTACTCTCTGGGGAAATTGACACCCATGACGATGTAAGAGACTTACAGATCATTGAGGGTAAGAGGATAGCAATG
Source organism: Myrmecophaga tridactyla (assembly GCA_004026745.1). Taxonomy (NCBI): domain Eukaryota; kingdom Metazoa; phylum Chordata; class Mammalia; order Pilosa; family Myrmecophagidae; genus Myrmecophaga; species Myrmecophaga tridactyla. The sequence continues at coordinate 84,871 of PVIY010004930.1, forward strand.
TTGGTGCACCTGTCCAAGTATATATATATATTTTTTTTGGCATGGGCAGGCTCCAGGGATTGAATCCAGGTCTCCGATATGGCAGGCGAGAATTCTGCCACTGAGCCACCACTGCACTGCACACTGCCCAATTACTTTTAAGGTCCATAAATTTACAAGCACCACTCATGCCAGCAGAATGTCAACACACCTTTGGGGGGGGAGGGTCTCACTCTCAACCACAAATGAACATGCAAGAAACACTAGACAAAAGCCTCTAACAAGAAAGACAAGAGCCCAAGAAAAATAGAAGAGAGATTTGGGAGAATTAGAGAAAACACAGGGAGTGGAAGAAAGCCTAAAACCAATTGGCACAACACTGCATCTGAAGAAAGAACAAGGTGTTATAAAAAGCACCATTTCAAGATGAGGAAAGGAAGTCAATATATAATAGCCAAAATCTAAAAACATAAAATAAAAGGAAGAAACAAAGAAAACTGAAAACACCACTTAAAAATTGCAAATGTCTTGAAGCGTTGGCTTCTGCAAAGGAGAAATCAAAGGTGGGAAATGGGGTAGGAGCAAGGGACTGTTTTTATTTACTATAAGCCTTACAGTCCATTGAAACGTCAAACTATGTATAAACACACACATACATTTGAATACAAAAACAAATAAAGAAAGCTATGAGCATATAAAGTGGAGTTAAGGGTAAAAAAGGACAAATGTGTAGGATAAAATAAAATTCATTATTTTAAACATAGCGATCATATCTAATTGTCTTCAACAGAATCAACACATCCAATGTCAGGAATATTATCTGTCACATGTAAATACATAGGTGTAGACATATACACATACCCTAAAGCTAAGCACACATTTACATATCATTTATATTTAGCTTAAAACATTGTGTCACCAATTTTAGGTAAATCAATTAACTATATGATATGGAACGAAACAAATCAACTAACAATAAAAAATTAATAAAGGTTAGATGACCATGTATGAAATATTGGTTAATTGGCCTTATTTTCTATCTTAATATTTACCTATAATTCAGATTTTAAAAAATCTAGATTAGCATTTCCTGCCTAACCATGGTTAATCTGAGGCCTTCGATTAGCATGTCTGAAACTGTCCCATAGTCAAATTTGTTTCAGAAGTACTTCATGCTACATGTCCCTTGGAGAGATTCATAAGGTACGTGAACACATTAAAGGCACTGAGAAATGTACATAACATTGTTTAAGCCAGGATGGCCCAAAAGCGTTTGCCACAGAATCTTCTTTTCTTCCCCCATGAACATACTATGCACATTCCCATGGGACATAGGTACCATTGGACCCCAGTGTTCCTGAGGCCATAGTTTATGGAATTCTGGTTTGTATCAGTAATTATTAATCCTGGATGTGCATCAGATTAGAAATACAGATTCCTGGGCTCCTTCGTTGGAAATTCTGATTCAGTGGGTATGACGTGTGATCAGTGCACTGATATTTCTTAAAGCTTTAAGAATGAGTTTGATGGGGGGGAAGAGTTATGAAATATTGGTCAAGATGCTTCCTTATGCATATAGTCTTTCAAACTGGATTTATTCCCATATTAAAGTATATTTCTGTTTCTTAGGAAAATGTCTGTTGCACTCATCTAAAGCCTGAGACAAATACCTGCTTTATAAAATGTACTTCAGATAATAAAACCTTTATAATTGTATTTACTTAACAAATGTGTGGTTTAGCAGCTTTTCTCTTCCTCCAGAATAGGGTAAAACCATAGTCAAAGAAACACAAAAAAATCACCAAAGGATTTTTGCCCAAGTGATAAAATTATTTATTTGTGTCTTTTATACAAGCATCCACTATGTGGATGTCACTGTGCTAAATAATTTTATATATTATTTTTGTCCAATCATTGCAGAAACTCTGCAAAGTAGGTTGCGTTATCCTATTTTTACAAATGAAGTCTCAAAAATAAATAGATTTATGCAAGGTTCAAGAATTTATAGGAAAAAGAGTTTGGATTTAAATGTAGATCTTTCTGACTCTAAAAAGCCTCATGCTTGTTCAACTACACTCTGCTATAAGGGAAAGCTATTAAATGCTATATCTCAGTGGGTGTGCTAAGAGCTCTAAAGGACCCATGGGAACAGGCCCATGGCAAACTAAAACCATGGTAGGGGCTAGTCTTTCAGCATTATTACCAAAACTCTCAAGGAAGGGAAAAACAGTAGGACATGCTTGAAAATTTTATGCCTTTAATATGTCCATGCTTAATTAAAAAAAAAAAGAAAAAGAATAAAAGCAATTCTGATGATCAAACCAAAGAAGGGAGGTGAAACAGTGAATGAGTGGGTGAGTAAGTTTCACCATAGAGAAGAAATAGTGCAAGGGGGTGTGGGTCTGTGAGTTTAGTGGAATTTGGTATATAATGGCTTACAGTAGCACCATGAGTGAAATCTAAATGATACTATATTATACTATTTTTTCCGAAAATGAAAAAATAAGCAGAAGATCAGCGCTGGGTCATTGGGAGTTCACTTATCAGGAACCTAAGACAAATAGAATTAAATGTCCAGTGAAGTTGCACAAAAGCCATCCCTGTTAAAGCTGAGGATGGTTAAAGCACAGGTTGAAAAATGCACTACTAATTTCTCTTCATTTCCCTTTAATGAAAACTCTGAACCTCAGAAACACTTGGTCTACTTTCAAAATCATTAAAGTAACCAAGCATAATGGGAAAAGCTACACTTTCAAATAGAAGAGGTTTTCAATACATTGTTCTCAGAAGACTGCTGTTTGCATAGCTAAAGCTAACAGCAGTGCCTTTACTGCTCTTGTGGTTTGTCCTCTTCAGTGTACTTCTGTTTTTCTTATTCTAAGTCTTTATAAAAAAAGGAAGAGGTGCAGCTCATGCGGTTAAGCACACCAGCGCTTCCAAATGGTGCAAGGGGTTGCCATAGCACCAGCATAATCGGCCTGATCTGGGGGTGAAAAACCACAACTTCTCTACTTTATGCTGAAGCTGTCTGATTATACATTTAACTGCTACAAGATACTGAATTCTAGTTTGATTTGTTTTCTTTTAAATGGAAATGTATTTCAACAATGAGGTTGATTTTTTTTAATTTATCAATTTTGCTTCAGAAGCACTTCATTGAGAAAAGTATTTGCAAACGATATTATGATGAGAGAAAAATGCTAAACCCTATCTCTGCATATTTAATAGCAGAAAAAGGAGTCCTGTCTTTGAACAGCAATTAAATTTTCTTAATTAAATATATAATGACACCTAGATAAAATAGATATCAAAGACAAAATTAGGACAAATGGGCTTATTTATAAATAGGCTTCACATTTCTTTTGCCTCAAGATTATGGTTATGAAATGATCAAACATCCTCAAGGCAAGTACATTTCACATTTACACAGAATTCTTTATCACTACACATGAAAATGAGGTTTAAAATATTGCTCTATTGTTGGGAAGTACCACATTGCACTGTTTACAAGCAAAATGAACTGAAGTTCATAAACTGAGGACTTTCTCTTAAGATCACTTGCTAGTCTCATGAAGGTCAATACTGGAAAACATCAAAATGCGTAGGAACATTTTGCTGCCTTACCACTTTCCTAGGCATTCTTCAGCTCTGGCTGATGATTTTCCATGCTGAGTATACCAACCAATTAATTGTCCTATGTTTTGACTTAAAATAGTTGTCTCATGATATAAAAAATATTAAAATAATACATTAGCATACATAAATTATAAGTCCTGAAAAGGGTCATGAGGTCCTTCTTATTTGACTTCTTTAGAAAAATTCTTTTGGGATCAGTCTTTCATGCCTTTTCATGTCAGTGAAAGTTTTCTCTATCTTGAGTAAAAAAGGAACATTTATTGAACACCTACTATCTGAAATATTGTCTTATCTAATCCTTATAATATCCCTATGTGATGTGTCATTACTCTTGTTTCATACATGAGACAGGAAGAGAGTTAAAGCAAATTGCTCCAAATATTGACTTAATATGTAACACAGGAAAAATTCCAGGCCTAATTCCAAAGCTCCAGCATCTCCTACTTCTCCATAATGCTACTCCTTGAGAGTAGGGGTTTCAGATCTTTCATTTCACATCATTCTCCTGAATTTATGTCCGTACTTCTTGAATACCTACTGTCATGGTCAGGTTCGTGTGTCAACTTGGTCAAGTAGTGGTACTTGTTTGTCTGATTGGGCAAGTGCGATGAGGACATTTCATAGAATTACATCATGATCATGTCAGCTGCATCCACAGCTGATTCCATTTGTAATCAGCCAAGGGTAGGGTCTTTGGCACCTACTACTTGAATAACTAATATCTGGGGTCTATTGCTTCCCTTTCCTTTCCACTGTTTTTATCCTAGTTCAGTTCCTTACATTATTTCCACAAGTTTTCTACTCAGTTCCTAACCTGACAGCTCCCTTCACCACCACCATCTCCCCCCATGCATGCTAGGTACTGCCACAACACCAATTTAAATGTCCTTTTAAAATGTCCTGAACTACTTCTTTCCTGTTAAAATATTTTTTGGTAAGACATTCCATATTCTTTACTGTTGTTGTTGAAAGCCTTCACAATTCTCACCAACCTGCCTTTCCAATTATATTCCTGTTATGCTTAAATAAAAACAGTTCCTTCATTTCAAATTCAATTCAAATACAACTCATTGTAGCTGAATTCATAGAGGTTTCAGCATGGGTCCCTCTCTCTCTTTGAGTTTATCATGACTCTGGCCTGAAGTACTTCTCCTCTTTTTAATGTCTCTGAATCATATCCGTCCTCAAGACTTGGTTCACACCCTAACTTCATGACAATTTCCCAGGCCTCACTGGCCACTGAGGTCTTTTAACCATTAGAATAATAATGACATGTAGCTTTTAAGGGAGTGCATAACATAAATTGATTTATGCAAAGAATTTTATTTTTACCTAAAATTTTCTTTTTACCTATATTTACAGTTAAGATCATACACATTGGAAACAGCAGATGTGAGTTTGAATCTGCATTCTCCAGCTGTGTGATCTTGAGCTACCAGCCTAGCCTCTCTGAACTTCAGTTCCTCTTGAGTTAACTTAAGATTATAATACTACCCAGAGGGCTGTTGTGATATTAAATAAGATAATATTTGTGAAACACTTATTAGCTAATTTAAGAACTCAATGAATGACAGTGATGGTTGTTTTATTATCATTACCATCACAAGCAGACATTTTGAATTGCTAACTCTGTTTGTGCTCCCTGAAGGTACTGGTGAAATCAGCATTCTTTGGCTCCTACACAGTATTTAGATTATGGGAGGTAATTAATAAGCATTTATGGATTTGATTTTAATATAGTTTGGACCTTGGTCTCACAGTAACAAAACTTTAAGCAACATAATGTTGAAACACATTGTAAGATAGAGCATGCGTAATTTCTTATTTCATAATGTGGCATTGCATTTCCTTTTGACATTTTCATATGTTTTAGAGTTTTAATTCATTGAAGAACAAGATGCAAAACTATACCAGAAATTAAAATAGCCATGCAGAAGAAATAGCTGGACTCAGACTAACCTGTTGAATCCCAGCTCAGCCAATTAGGACTTTGTGCAGGTTAAATAATATCTGCAAGCTTCTATCCCCTGGCCTGTGGAGCCAGAATCATAGCAGCTAGTGTATGGATTGATATGAGGATCACACAAAGTAATGCTTCCTGAGGGCTTCTCAAAGTGGATGGCAGGCCCACAAGTGGGATTGAACAATTTACTATGTTAGCAATAATCTAGCTCTCTGTCTTTTCCACTTGGTATCCAACAAAGATAATCACGTTTTTGTTTTTTGGGTTTCAAAAAGGGCAACTTTATTTGGAGACAGTAAAAAGGCTTAATTGCATTCTAATTTGAACACCTAGGTTGGTAGGGAACGTCTTGAAATTTCTCCTTTTGAAGTGTCCTCGGGATGTGAGTTCCTCTGTGGACTGGAATTGAGCAGAAATAAACCTCAGCTTCCCTCAAATCAATGCTTGTGCTCCAAGCAAGGTGCTGGACACTCTTAGTCAACAAGCAGCTTACTGGTAACAGCACCTAGATGCAGGATAAAATTGTGGGTGGAATGCTCCTCACATGTTAGCTCACCAGTCTTCTCCACCAATGATAATCACTTTTAAATATGATTCAGGAATCCAGTGATAGCTTAAGTGATTTTAAGAGGCTATTGGAGCTATCCTTTTAATTAGCACCAAAAAAAAATCTCATTTCATTGCTAATTACAAATAAGGTAAAAAGCTAAATGTGCCTACTATTTTGAATTCTGAATTTCTGCCTCATTTGCCTATGATTTTGCAACTCGTGTTGAGCAAGGAAGAAAAAGAATTGAGTTAGGTTCCCAGATTATAGTATCCAGTGTGCTGCCCTTTTGCTTGAATGTGCTTCTTGCAGTCTGTGCTGTGTTTTATTATATTCCTTTTGCAGCTCCCCACATCTCTTTGAGGGCTTTGAAAAAATGTTATCAAAAGCAAGACTTATGAGTGATAATAAGATACCAACCCTCAAAGCCCCATGGTTTTCCAATGGTTTGTTATCTGTGGTTCTGTTTGCAAGGCAATAGAGACCACTGTCATCCCACGGGTTCCCAATCCTGGCCTTCCTCTCACAAAGCTGCTCAAACAACGCCAGTGCCAGGCAGTCTCCCTGACCTACTTTCCTGGCAGTCGTTCAGAACCCCCTCAAAGGCTGATACACATCTACCATCTGCTTCTTGAGTGTGACGTTGAGTTTGACAATTGCCAAAGAAAAGTTTTTTCACAGCTGGGTAGGAAAATACATGACCCCTTTTCACCTTCACAGTCAATTTACTTTTCCTCCCTGTTGATCGGCTGAGGCATTCCCAGATGTCAAAAAACACCTTATACTCATATTAAGCCTATGCTAAACTATTGTCCACTGTAAAGCCTCAGATACGGTGCTTCTTTAGTCCTGGGACCTCAAAGTGTCCAGTGCTGTCACATCAAGACTCTTTCTAGTGAGTGAAAACTGGTTTGACTGAATTCAGTTACATAAACGTTCACAGCTCTTTAGCAACATTTGGAGGGTGAGCATCCCGTGACCTAAATAAAACCATTCATTACTGGCTTATTTCTCTTTTTCAACCATATCTTCATTGACTCCTATCTCTAGGCACATATTTTAATCCCATATGACATCTATAGCCTCCATTTTGAGGTATAATCCAAGGTAGAAATGATATTTTGGTCATTGGCATAGCTCTAGAATAGCACTTATCTTCTCTTTATTTTCCTTCCCAATGAAATGAGTAGTTAAGAAAGAAATTCCTCCACTCATTTCAGACCCAGGAATGTAGCTACTAGTCTGATAATGTCAGAAAGGAAAGGGATGGATGCTGTCCTATCATAGTGATAAAATCTTCCAGGGAAAAAGAATTCGGTGTTTTTGAATTGCTAACTCACTACCATATTTTCATACTTATACCTAATTTATAGGAAATTTTTAATGTTTGTCCAGTTCTTGACACACCATGCCATTTCATATCATAAACAAAAGAGCAAATTGGGGCTGAGAAAATTCCAATGGGAAATCTAACAAGATGCTCATGGATTCATTTGCTTATATTTTTTTGCATTATATTGCCTTTTATGCTAATCCACTCTAAATGATCCTATTCCAGAGAAAGCAGAGATAAAATTTCATGGACTTAGTGTGCAGGGTATGTCAGTGAATATTCTCTGCCCATTCATTGATGAATATTGCTGATTTCCATCTTGTTGCTCCTGCATATCTCTCCCAATTCAACATCTCTTCAGGATCACTTTTTCTCTACTTTAGGACCTGGGAAAGGCTAGAGAGTATAATGAAATCACTGAGGGCTGGGGAACCACACAGACGAAGTTCAAATCCAGGCCTTGCCTCTTACAACTACTTGAATGAGACCCTTGCCAGTGAACTTTGCCTTCTTCCTGGAAGGCTGGGTGGGAAGTTCATATATTGCTGTGGTGTGCTGAAGGTCCCAATACACTGTGTAAAGCATCAGATAGCAGGCAGACTTGAGAAGGACATGTAGAAGCTGGGCAGGAAGGGAAGACATGTCTTTCAGAGAAAGAGGACAGCATGGCCCAGATAAGAGCCTTATATATTTCAGAACGTAAAAGTCGTTCTTCATGGCTGGAAAGTAACGTAAAGTAGAAAGGGACTAGAAATGCTTCTGGAAGGGAAAGGCATTGCCAGTGATGAAGGGACTTTTTGTATGAACTGACAAATCTGAACTTTACCCTCAGGCAGCCAGCAGGTATGATTGTAGAGTTTTGAGCGAGTGGGTCATACCTCTTTGTGGTGAGCTAAGTAGGGGTTAGGAGGCAGTATCTGCTAAAATTCTTCCAGCAGCAACTAACAGAAAAGCCCAACTCAAACAGGTTAAGCCCAAAAGAATCTATAATCTCATGTAACAGGGGCTCTAGAGATTGGATTACTCCAAGTAAGATTAATTTGTTGGCTCAATAAGGTGTCAAGGGTCCAGGTTCCTTTCATATTTAGGGAATGGACTTAGCTTCTGGTCTTAAAATGACTAGGCGTCACATCCTCATGCAATAGAAATCAGAAACAAGAAAGGGGGCCTCCTCTCATGTCTGTCTATTTTTAACTCTGAGAAAACAGTTTCCCAAATTCTCTTCACTTTTCCTACATCGCATCATTCTCAAAGGGAATGTACTCATCATGATTCACTTTGACCAATCAGGATCTAACTTTAAGCCATACGGAAGCAATATGATTTAATGACTTAAAGTCACATGAAAAAGACATGAATACTTATAACTAACTAACTACATAAATAAATAAAATAAGGACTTATTAGAAGAAAAATACAGAGATGTGGGCAATGCCAGCCTCAGAGGCTGCCATGCAAGTGATCACAATCAAAACCATGGCCATGGAAATACAGAGAAGTGAATATTTCAAGCCATATGAAGAATGTAGACTGAATAGCACCTTATAACTAAATGCTGAGTTAAGGGAAAAGAACATGCTGAAAATATGTCCCAGGTTTCTGGCTTGGGCAATTATGTGGAAGTTCATATAAATCACTGATATAGGGAACATAAGAGCAAAGCAGGTGAATGATAGAAGATTCTGAGTTCATTTCTAGTTATGCTGAGTTTGAAATGCCAGTGGGACAACAACTGGAATTATCTAGGACACAATTGAAGAAAGGGGTCCTCAGTACAGAAGAGACAACAGAGATACAGATGTAAAAGTCACCAATTTATGGTGACTACATTAAGTGATGAGAGTAGCAGTAAGCACCCAAAAAGAGTGTGTGGAAGGATTGGAGATAAAGCCCTAGAATGGAAGACATACCAGCACCAACATTTAAGAAATTATCAGAAAGAGGAGTCAGAGAAGACTTGGTGTTTATGAAGAAAATTAGGGGAAGTTGGTTTCATGGGAACTGAGAGAGGAAAAACATTCAAAAAGAAGGGAGTGACAACAATGAGATAACCACCTCACACCCTAAAAAACTGGCTGCTATTAAACAGCAGAAAACTACAAATGTTGGAGAGGATGTGGAGAAATATGAACACTTACTCACTGTTGATGGGAATGGATAATGGTGTAGCCACTGTGGAAAACAGTTTGGTGGTTCCTCAGAAAACTACTTATCGAGTTGCCCTATGCATCAGTAATACCAAAACTTTGTATAAACCTAGAAGAGCTGAAAGCAGTGACACAAGCAGACATTTGCACACCAATGTTCATAACAGCATTATTCACAGTTGCCAAAAGATGGAAACAACCCAGGTTCCCATCAACAGCTGAGTGAATAAACAAAATGTGGTATACACACACAATGGAATATAATGCATCAGTAAGACAAAATGAGGTCCCAAAGCACATAACAATGTGGATGAACCTTCAGGACATAATGTTGAGTGAAATAAGTCAGACACAAAAGGACAGAGACTGTGTGATTTCGTTATTATGACTCTAGTAAGGTAATCGCAGAGGTTACACTGTAGAATACAGTAGACCTAGGGGTGCACAGAGGCTAAAGACAGGGGAAAGACTACCCAATGAAGTTGAATTTAAATGCAAGGGAACAGATAGATGTGATGGTAACTAACTTTTGGGGTTATTAGTAACATTGCCATTTTGAAGGTGAATATGATTGAAAGGAGATGTACGTAGTGCCATGTATCCCACTGAGTAAATCTACAGTTATAAATAATTTCTCACCTGAACTATTTCAAACATTTGATATTGGACAAACAGTCGATAGTAGAGACAGATACAGGGGGAAAACTAAAATTGCATGCTATGGCCAATAATTAACAGGAAGACATCAATAGTACCACAGCACTACCTAGGGCAACTAATTGTGGGGGGAGGGACAAGAGATAAGGGGTAGTTTTCCTTTGATATTAAATGAGGCAGTGTTTGTCGGTTCTTTGTCTCTATGGACCAATGAAAATTGTCTAAAATTGAGAGTGCTACTGTTTGTACAATGAAGTGAGGATACTATATGGCATGGTTTGTTTATTTTGAACATTATCTATGGTGCCTGATAAATGGAGGAAGCTGAAGGGTACAATGACTGAGAAGCAGAATAGGCAAAGTGTGATATATTTATATGATGGAATATGACATGGATACAAAAAGGAAGGATGCCCAGAGGCATGCAATGAACTGAATAAACCTTGGGGGAAATTGTATCATGCAAAATAAGCTAGAGACAAAAGAACAAATATGCTAGGGTTTCTTTTAGAAAATACTTACAAGAAAATTGAAGCCTAGATTGTAAGCCCTTAGAGCAACCACACTTAGTCCTAAATTGTAAATGTATTTCTAGATTCTGAGATACTGAGCTATCTATGTATTAGCTGCTATTTCCCTGGAACTTTGAGTAACTCTGTGATACCTAAGACCCAGAAATGGAGAGCTGCAGCCCTGAAAGTTAGCATAGCAAAATAGAATAACAGTAAAAGTAACCAAAAAAGAGATTAGGCCTCAATTAGAGATAAAAACAAAGCCAATACAGCTGGTACTAAGGTAAATCAGATCACAGATAAAAGATGATAGTGTGTGTACTCCAAACCTTCACCCATTGTATGAGACCAAAGGCAGAAAAGTTTACCGTATCTAGAACTTAAATTTTCTGTAACACAATCTAAATCCACCTGTCTGAATAGCTCATTTAAACAACCCAAACTCCTGGACTCCAGAATGGGAGGTAAGGCCTTATAATTCTGTATAGCTTAATGTAACACCCAGGATCATCTCAGACTATGATGGGTTGATAATTAAAAAGTATTAGTAGAAGGGTGCATTGGTGGTTCAGTGGTAGAATGCTCGCCTGCGATGGGGGAGACCCAGGTTCGATTCCTGGTCCATGCACCCCACCCCACCCCCACACACAAAAGTATTGGTAGAGTCTCTTGAGGGTCCAAAGAAAAGAAAAGTATGGAAATATTAAACTGGGAAACTCTGGTTACCCTCTCAACCATTGGGGACTCCTAGGAAAATAGGTCAAGTCCCTGATTTTGAAGCTTGTCCTTATGAAACATATTTCTGTAGTGGAAAAGCTACGACTATCTATAACAAGGCCTAAGAGTTGCTTCCAGGAAACCTCTTTTGTTGCTCAAATGTGACATCTCTCTCTCTAAACTCAAATCTTCAGGGAAAATCATTACTGCTCCCCATTTATGGGACATGGCATTCAGGGGTGAAAGTCCCTCAGACAATGTGGGACATGATTCTGGCCCTGGCACTCTGAAATTGACAATTCCTTCCTGTCCAAAAGGGGGAAAAGAAGTGTAATAAAATAAGGCTTCAGTGGCTAAGAGACATCAAGTAGAGTCAAGAGGTTATTGTGGAGTCTACTCTCATGCAAGCTTCAATTAGATGGTGCTAATTGCCATGGTTTGCTAAACCCCAACCAGTATCACTCCTGTTAACTCTTAAGAATACCTAGGGTTCAAATTCAGATTCTTTAAAATTTTCATGCATTCCTTGCTTTCCTGGAACCGATAATTTCCTGAGAGTTCCTAGGCCAGATAAATCCTGAAATCCAGAAGGACCAACCTCTCCAAGAGTATCAATTAATTACATCCCCTTATCCTTTAGTGTCAACACCCCTTCTCAACATGAAACAGCCAGAACAGATATTGCCTAAAGATTCCTATGGATTGGGGGAAGGATCAGAGGAGAAGAAGGAGTCATACAGAGAAAGTAGGATTTAACAAATGAGTATGACTGCTGAATCACCATATTGATATTTCTTTTAGCCTCCAGTGTTTTAAAGTAGCTAGAAGGAAAAAATCTGAAACAGTGGAATGGTAACCCATAACAAATTCTGAAATCTTGTTGAAGTGTACTTTGGAGATTATTGCTTTTCCTTTGTATAAGTATTATATTTCACAAGAAACAAACCTTTTAAAAAGAAAAAGAAGAAGAAGAGAGCAATAAATAATGTCAGATGCTTCTGAGAGGTGAAGTAAAGTAAGTGCTAAAATTGGTCCATTTGATTTAAATTTTTAAAAACTCAGGGGCAGGGACAGTAATATCAGTATAACTATGCAAGTAGTTTCAGTGGTGTGGTAGGGGAAAAACCCAGAGAGTGGTAGGAGGAGAAGTGAATGGGAAGTGAGAGAGTGTAGATTGGGAGGCTAGCAAAAAAAAAAAGCACTAAAAGTTTGTGATGGAAAAAAGAGAGCTAGATGGTGGTAATTATATAGGGATTTAGAGTGGAGAGAGGATATTTATTTGTTAATTACATTATCATTATAATTACTTCTCTTAAAATTATGCTGTCGATATTCATAGCATGGAAGAAAAATTTTAGATTTATGATATAATGTAAATATTTTGCTATATATTATTTACCAAAACCACTGGAGATTATTTTAAAGATTTTTTAAGTCTTTGTTTTTATTTTGAAGTATTACATGTGTCCTAAGCTATGTTGTGTTCCTTTTTCTACATATTCCTTCAATGGTATTTCTTCTTATTATTAATCTTTGAACCCCAAGTTGATCAGATTTCATGTTTAAGAATTAAGGTCATTTTTATAACTAATGGAGTCATAGAATATTAATAAAGTGTTATAAAAGTTTTATCATAGAGATTTGGGCTTTTTTAAAAGAAAAAAGTACCTTTCTTTTAAAATTATAAGGAAAATTGACAACAGGACCATTCATGTTTCAGTTTCTAAGACACCTTCACTAGGTCTGCCACGTGGCCTAGAGAAGCTATGCCTGGAGTGTATTTTACTTGTAACCTACAACGTCATAGCACTCTCAAAACTTCTGAGATAAGTATAAAAATGTATCTAAAACAGAAGCTAATAGTACTTTTAAGCTTTATTTAGCATGAAAAAAACCATTTCTTTCTGTCTTGTTTATGGCATTTTGTTTATGGTGCTCACAACAGAGAAATAAATGAGGACATATATTCGTATTTCTTTACAAAGGCCCTTTGGGTGGTGTCAAAGAAATACCTGATTTGAATTCATCCCTTTTACAATTTCAGTGTCCAGATTGGACAATGTAAAGAGAAGTGA
>PVIY010004931.1:0-98451 GCA_004026745.1 Myrmecophaga tridactyla
CTTACTTGCTTTGGATCTATGTTTTATGCTTTGAACTATTTAAACTTACATATTATCTTCATAGGCAGCATGGGTGAGCTAGTTGGACATGAGCAAAAAGCTGATGTATATTGACAAGTGAGGTATTTGAGGCTCATAGTGGAGTCAGCTAATGGCTTCAAGTCAGCTTTGAATCTCATCTGAAATTTTTTGCCTGCATTCCTACCAGGACCTGGTATTTTGGTTTGCTAAAGTTGATGAAATGCAATATACCAGAAATGGGCTGGCTTTTAACAATGGGGGTATATTAGCTTACAAATAGACAGTTCTAAAGCCATGAAAATGTCCCAACTAAGACATTGACAGGATGGTACGTTCTCTGAAGACCAGTGAGCTTCGGCCACTCTGCCAGATAGCAAGGGACGTGCGATGTCTGCTGGTCTTTCTCTCCCACATTTCATTGCTTCAGCTTCAGACTTCTCCATCTGTGGCTTTTTCTCTAAATTTCTCTAGATGATTCTCTGTAAATTTCTCTTAATTTCATCTCTGAGCTTTTGTATATGTTTTATCCTCTTATAAAGGGCTCCAGTAAGTGGATTAAGACCCATCTTGAATGAGGTGGGCCACATCTCAATTGAAATTACCAAACGATCAAAAGGTCCCACCTCCAATAGGTATATGCCCATAGGAATGAACCAAATTTAAGAATATTATTTTCTGGGATACATAATAGTTTCAAACTTCCACACCCAGGAAACATTGCATATTCTTGACTGGGCAAAAAGACATTATGTAAGATGCCAAGAAGACATATTTTTGAGTCTTCCTCACTAAGTGGACTAAGTAGAGATGATCTATCAACTCCGTGCCTGCAGTCAATATATGGGCTCACATCAAAACAATCCTTCATGGCTGAAATGCATTCTTCAAGTCTGCGGTGTTAACATTTCTAATCACTCTAAGTTATCTCTCATAAAAGGTCATTGTGTTTTTAAGAACATTATCTATGACACTGTTGTTTGCTGCTGGTTAGGCAAACCAAAGTGCCTGCTCAGAGAAATTAATGCCCTCATTTGTCACTAGCTTGCACAGTAAAAGCACTGGTTCCCTTTCTTGCTGATTGACTAATGACTTTGAAAAAGAAAAGTGATGGGTAGAATGCTTCACCCAGAAGAAAAAACTGATAAAAGAGATTGACTATCCAAATGTTTTCCATTTCAATGAGCTGCTCTTTCTGCTTAAATTAAATCAGCTTGTCAAAAATAAATAAGAAGGTGTGGTCACTATAGGGTGGAAGCCTGGTACCTTAGTAGAGGAAATCAATCTGGAGGTGGGGGGTTTGTTTCTCATTCACTTTGCTCCAGATAGGCAGTCTCTGAAGATACCATTCACTCTCTATCCTTATTTAGAATATGTATCCATTCTGTGCTGGTTTGAAAGAATGTATGGACCCTAGAAAAGCCATGTTTTAATCAAAATCCCATTTCATAATGACAGAATAATCCCTATTCAATACTGTATGTTTGAATCTGTAATTAGATAATCTCCCTGGAAAAGTGATTTAATCAAGAGTGATTGTTAAACTGGATTAGGTGACCACCTGTCTCTTCCCATTTGGGTGGATCTTGATAAGCTTCTGGAGTCCTATAAAAGAGGAAACATTTTGGAGAATAAAAGTGATTCAGAGAGAGCACAGCAAAATGACATAGCCATGAGACGTAGACTCCACCAGCCAGCAACCTTTGGCGATGAAGAAGGAAAATGCCTTCTGGGGAGCTTCATGAAACAAGAAGCCAGGAGAAAAAGCTAGCAGATGACGCCATGTTCACCATGTGCCTTTCCAGATGAGAGAGAAACTCTGACTGTGTTCGCCACTTGCCCTTCCACTTGAGAGAGAAACCCTGAACTTCATCAGCCTTCTAGAACCAAGGTATCTTTCCCTGGATACCTTTGATTGGACATTTTAATAGACTTGTAATTGGGACATTTTCTCGGTCTTAGAACTGTAAACTAGCAACTTACTAAATTCTCCTTTTTAAAAGCCATTCTGATTCTGGTATATTGCATTCTGGCAGCTAGCAAACTAGAACACATTTCTTTCTGCCTTTGATACAAATCTTACACATCTTTTAAAATTGAGATATATATTCACATACTGTATAATTATCTTAAGGGTACAATCAGTGGTTCAAAGTATCATCATATAGCTGTACATTCATCATCATCATTGAATTTTGAATATTTTCTTTACTCAAAAATAAAAATAAAAGTAAAAGAGAGCACCCCAAATATTTTATCCCTACCATCACCCCTATTGTTTTTTTATTTTTGTCTTTTTTTCTAATCTGTCCATATACTGGCTAAAGGGAGTGAATTAAAGGTCACTCCCAAGCTTTAACCTTGGGTGCTACTGGAGGCCATCTGGGAGAACCAACATTAGCATGAAAGCAAAGTTGAGAGATATTCTTGAGGACGTTATTGAATTATGGGTTAAAGGCATGTCTATGGACTCTGTGCCAGTTTGAAACTACTTTGTACCACAGAAAAGCCATATTTTAATTCAATCTTGTGGGGCCAGACCTGTTGTTTTGGTTGGGAAACTTTGATCAGATTGCTTTCACGGAGCTATGACACACCCCAGTTGTGAGTGTGACCTTTTGGGTAGATTACTCCCATGGAGATGTAGTACACCCATTTGTGAGTGTGGCCTTTTGATTAGATTGAGATGAAAATCCACCCTTTAAATGTGGGTTTTGATTAGTTTACTAGAGTCCTTTAAAAGGGGAAATATTTTTGAGAAATCTCAGATGCATATGCTTGGAGAACAGCTGCTTCAGAGCTAACAGAGACACAAATACTTGGAGATACTTGGAGTGCCAACAGAGAGAGCAGGAGCCTAGTCATAGGCAGAGCCCAGCAGACATTGCCATGTACCTTCCCATGAGGTGCTAAGCAAGCCAGGACCTGGAGAGAACCAAGGGAAGCCAAGAGATGAAACCCAGCCCTAGAAAATCCAAGTGAGGAACCCTCACAGGAACAGAGGCTTGAAAGCAATGGAGCCCTAGAGCAAAGGACCAATAGAAGTCAGCTACATGCTTTTCCAGCTGACAGAGGTATTCTGGACGGCATCAGCCATTCTTGAGTGAAGATAACCTCTTGTTGGTGCCTTAATTTGGACCTTTTCATTGTCTTAGAATTGTAAACTTGCAACTTAATAAATCCCCCTTTTAAAAAACTATTCCATTTCTGGTATCTTGTACTCCGGCAGCATTTGCAAACTAATACACTCTCAAATTTCAAAAACCAGCAAAATTGTCTTTGTTATTTAGCTTAGTTTGAATCATGTTTTTTTTTTGTTACAAGTAACAAAATGGATACAAGAGATAATTCTTAAATACTTCCATATGACTCACAGCTGTCCCTACTTATGTAGACATTTTATATCTACTCAGAGATCAGATTTATTTTCAAACACAATCATATCAGGCAGTTTCTTCTTTTCATACTACTAATATTAAGTTACTTTTAGAAGGAGTGTATTGCAGCATTTCTACAACCTGTAGGGAAAGCTAAGGATTAAGGAGAGGAAATAAAAAAAGCAAAATTTTCCAGTTTCATACTATTTCCCTTAGCGGAAGTTTTCTTAGAATTTTTGAGGAAAATGGAGAAAGAATGGCAATTAAAGAGGGGATAACTCCAAATTAGTTTTCACGTTTGTCAACTTCTTCTCACTATTCAAATTGACTTTAACAAGGGAATTTTTGCTTCTAGCAAAGCTTCCATTCTTTTTCTACTTCTGTCCCTCTACTCCATTCATATGCCAAATACACACCCTCCATCCCATCTCTCATTACACTCAATGATTCTCTATGACAAGGTTTCTCAGCCTCAGCATTATAGATATTTTCTTGGCCAGATAATTCTTTGTTGTGGGTATCTGTCCTATGCATTGTAGCATGTTTTAGCAGCATCCCTGCATACAACAAACTACAGTTCATGATATCTGCAAACCTCCCCCACACTCCACTCAGGGTGTGACAACAAAAAACTCTTTGCAGACATTACCAAATGTCACCTGGAAAAAATTGCCTCTTTTTCAGAACCACTGCTCTCCAGGAAGGGGAGGGAGTGTAACTGAAAAATTTAGTTACCTCCCCTACTCCTCCTTTGGAGATTCTGATTTATGCCTTTAGCACATTGAAGTGATAAAATCATGTACTTCCTGAAGTGACAAAAGAATCAAGATATTTGGGGTTCTCAAAAATAGGACCTAATTCTATAAGTATTGTGCAAATACTCTTTACCTGTGCTGGCAGGTAGTGATTGACATGCCTATAACTAGTTCCACCCCTTCTGCTCCAAGTTTAGTGATAGAACCTGGAATTATAATAAGTGATTCACACTTCTGGGCTTGGATAATTAATGCAAATAGTAAGTCTAAGTAAACATAAATACATCATCTAAGTGTAAAGACATCAGCATCTGTGACCCCATGAATAATTAATTTTCAGAAAAGATATTGAGAAATGGAGATATGAGGTGAGTATACCGAGGTCTTCTGGTTACAGGAAGGTAGGGAGAGTCTGGGTGGTGGCAAAGATCCAACGCATAACAGTATCTTCAGCAGATAGCTGAGGGCAGGGCATCTTGGCAGAGTAGAGTGAAAAAACAAACACCTTATATTCTAAGGCACAGTGGTAAATTATCATTTCCCATAGAGTCCTAAATTTACTTTAGTCCTGATTTTGCATGGATGAGATCTTTACACCAGGTCATTTCTCACTGATTTAGATTAGATGGCCTTGAATGAATTCATGGTATCATTAAAAAATGCAGAGAATTAGCAACTTCAATACAAAGGATTGAAGAAAAAAAAAAGGCCAGGTTATTCAATTATGTTGACCTCCTGTCACAGATGCAATATAATTTGAGACACAAAGTACAAACCTTTAGTTTCAAGCTTTCAGATGAGTCATAAATGAAGTCAACTGGATAACTGAGCTACTTTCTGAATAAAACTTAATTATGTGATATATTTTGGGAAATGTAATGATTCAGCCACAGGGAATCATAGCCCTGTGGCTATGAAGTGATCAACATCTTAGTAGTCTTTTATATCTAATTTGCAAGTAGAAAGTAATTGTGATGGCACAAATATTATTTAACACTCACACATACCATGCTTGTTCAGCAGCACTATATTTGGATTGAATGAACCAAGAGCTCATTTTGGTATTTTGTGGGGCATGGCAGTCTGTTCAAGGCTTGTCCTTCAAGAGTTGAAGTCAGGATTGTAGGAATTTAAATTTGATCTATGGTCATTTGGGAGCAGAGAATCTTAAAGGAAAGCAACCTGTAGGTCAACAGTGATAAATCTAAGCTAGCTTGATTTCATAGACTATGACTTTGCTTGCGTATTCCCAAGTCAGTGTTTCTGACTTGGTTTAAAGGCCCTGCCAATGTTCTCTATTTGCCAAATCCAGAGTGACTGTTGTCAAAGTCTTCCAGGTACAAGCCATCAGGAATGCATATGTAATTGAACAAGGTGGAATTATTACTCATTGCAGCAATGATGGGGAACTATGGGGCATCTCAATAAGAGGATGTTAGAGAAAACTTACTATATAGGATTTGGGCTTGTGCTAAGTGATTTTGGTGACATTTTAAGGAAGAAGGACTTTATCTGATTGGCTGTTGTCAGGAAGCAGGGAATTTATATAATTGGGTATCTTAATAAATCTTATGTAGAAGAAGAGAAGATTATACTAAGGTTAAAGTTTTGATTGGTAAAGAAGTCACAGTCACTCTTATTAGCCAAGATAGGGGGATATTTGGTCACTTTTGTGGCTTGGACAATACTCACATTTTATCCGTGTTCAAACATGATTTTAGAGCAGTTTTGTTTTTTTCTTGATCTATCCTGATCATAGAGTGGCCTTGTCTGATGTTGGTGTTCTATGAAATTGTTTCTGTTTGACAGGAGAATAGCAAGACCAGACAGGCTAGTTTATAGCAACACTAAAGCCTGGGTGACAGGATCAGGCCAGCTCCTAGAAGTCAGGGGCTGCTTTCCTCTTTCTTCCCATTTAATTTATTGTTCAAATTGGGACACTTTTGAGAGTGAAAGGAGGTGCCAGATTGGGACAACCACTGTAAATTGGGATTATCCTAGATAAACAGGTAGGGTCATCAAAATCCTGCCCATCTCAATTCAACTTCCATTTTCTTCCAAAAATTCCCTTTCTCATACTGTTTAAATCAACTAATCAATTTCATTCGAGCTCCCAGTACAATGTTTCTCATTTATATTATATTTTATATTTTTAGCAGTTATGGCATTTCCAGGAAATAGAATTGCAGTGGTAAGTATCAGTTGAAGACACCCAGGTACTGATTGCAGAGGGATGGGCAAGTTTAAGGGAGCCAACTGGGAATGCTGAGGCTAGACACATCAGGATACTTTAATAGCTGCTGGACTCAATAGGGTAGGGGAGAAAATGATATTAGCTGAGTCAGGTAAAGGCCGTGGCCATGAAAGGGTCTCTGGCAGGAGCTGCAGTCCTGAAGGGAACCAGACACTGCCTGGGGTGTGGTGAGGCAGGACAGCCAGAAGAGAGGGAAGAACAGTGTATATCCTGTCCCCTTTCTCTTCCCACTTTCTAATCACTTGCATTGCCTCCCACTGGCTAAAGCCAACAAGAAGCCAAACAGTAGGGAGCCCAGGCAGCACAGGGCCTGGCATTGAGTGGATATGAGGGTAGATGAGTAGTAAGCAGTAAACCATTTAGGACTCTTTGCACTTAGAAACTAACTGTTTTGCATCATCTATATTTTCACTTTTTCTCCTAACAACCTCTTGAGGCAGGTCAAATAGCTCCATTGCTTCTATTATACAGAAGGAGAGAATGGGTCAGAGGTTAGAAAGTGACTGTGAGGTTGTGGCCAGATAGTAGTAGGGACTGGCCACAGGGTTCCTGACCACCAGCTAGGTCATCAGAACAAGGGGTGGGGTCGGGGTCTGCGGAAAGAGAGACTTTCCAATTTCCAGGATATGTATAGAGCAAGGAAACCTGATCAGATAAAGAAGGGAGTAAGTGATGGATTCTCACTCAGCTGCGTGCAGCTGCAATGAAAGGGAGTGTCTTTTGAGAGTTCAAATGGGTATTTAAGGAAATCAAAATGTTTCGAAAGTCTATGGGAGAAGGAAATGAGCAGGACCAACACCAAATAATTGTTTTCCCCTTTTTTGGATACCTTTCCTCCCACTTGTTTCTTTAGTTAGATATGGTCATTGGAACTTTAATTTTGTAGGATTTGTTGAAATCTCACAGAGTTCTCCTAATGAAAACAAATGGTGGTAGATAAAGGAAATAGTAAGGTGGTGAGGCTTGATCTATAAATAATGAAGAAAATTTTGATTGACTCAAATGTGAGAAAGCAGAATTCTAGAAAACAGTTGAAGAGAATCTAGGGTCAGAAGGGTGTGTGTGTGTGTTTGTGTGTGTGTGCACACACGTGCGTGTGTCTAAAGTTGAGAGAGCAGTTTGGGAGGGGACAATGATCAGAACTAGTAAGTGACCATCCTGAGGGCCATAGGATGGTCACATTAAAGGCAGGAGGGAGTGTAAGGTCAGATTGTGGAGGGTGCTGAACGCCAGGAAGAGGAGTTTGGACAGAATCTAGCTGTAAGGTAATATGTGTCCAAATTTGCTCTAGGCAGTTTTGTTCTTGGTCAATTATTAATAGCATCCCATTTTGCTCTCAGAAGTATTGTCAATAAATTATTTGTCACCCTCTCTAATAGGAAAGGGAAATCACTGTAGGCTCAAATGCCCCAAACTTATTCAAGCTATTATTCCTGTCTTTTTTTTGGCATGGGTAGGCACCAGGAATTGAACCCAGGTCTCCAGCACAGCAGGCAAGAATTTTGCCACTGAGCCACCATTGCATCACCCTACCCCTGTCTTTTGTTCCTCACCTACCCATGACCCACGTCTGGGTTGGACTTTTTACTCTGTCTTTGTCTCTGGATACAGAACCCAGATTTGGCTGAGGCTGTATTTTATGTCTGTTTCTCAGACCGTGTATTGAAGACATATGGCTGGGTTTGGAGTAGATCGAAACTTTGCATTATCCAGAGACATACATGTTTCCTCTGACTTCATTACTTGCTGTCTTTACTTGCAACTCTATAAACGTGAGTTTCTCTTCCCTCAGAGCATGTACAAGAGTGACTTTCCCAGAGGCAAAAAGCACATATGGGCATAACAGGATATATGCAGAAAAACGTGCAGGATAACAACAGGGAGAACTGAGGTCACTCTCCAGTAATTATATATTCACAGAGCACGAGGATGCATTGTGTTTTACATTCAGTTTGCAAATATCTCTGTGTCTTGACCAGTTTCAAGAAAAACTTTGAAAACATCAAAACAGAATTCTGTCTGAAAACATACTTACAGCACTGTCTCAAAACATTAGTGCCTTAAGTGCTGAATATCTAAGTATCTCTCAATCAGAATGGTTTCTTTCCTCTCTTCTCTGTTATGCATAACAATAAGTGTGGGCTTGTGATTTCTTTTTCACTTAATGACAGACAATGCAGTAACCCCTCAAACTTCCAGACTCTTAGTATAGTCTTGAAGTAGGTACTTTTGCAGCTGTTTTGAATGTTGACATTCTTTTGTACATCATTGTACATCATTGAATGTACTTTTCAATATGAAGGCACTCAATTAAGACCCTGTGACCATGAATATATTAGAATGCCAGTCATCTGAGTTCCAGGAACCTTGAGATGAAATTAAAAGGGATGTTAAAGGCAATCTAAGTAAGGCAACATGAGAGGCATATGAATAACATCATCATTTTATCTTTGCTTAGGCTCTGTTTTCCAGGGAATTTGGGTTAAAATGACATCTGATCAAGTCAGTGCATATTAATTTATCCCATTTTTTTCAAAATGGCAATTTTGTCTCTTCTTTGTGTGAATATGCAATAATTTCTCTAATGATTCTTCTGTTGATAATGATTTACATTGTTCTTTAACCTTCCTTATGAAAATCTTTATTAAAATTTTTGTACATACATCACTGCATACCTCTGGAAGTTGAACTTTAGATGAAAATATTTGATTTTTATATTTTTGAGATTACTGCCACATTCCCTTCAAAAACATTATTTCAATTTACATTTCTATTGCTTTAGTTTGCTAAAGCTGACAAAATGCAATATACCAAAAATGTGTTGGCTTTTACAACGGGGATTTATTAACTTACAACTTACAGTTATAAGGCCACGAAAATGTCTGAGTCAAGGCATCAACAGGACAATTCCATCTCCCCGAAGATTGACTGCCAGCAATCCTGGACTTCTCTGTCACATGGGAAGGAACATGGCGATATCTGCTGGTCTTTCCCTTTTCTCCCAGGTTTCGTTGCTTCAGTGACTTTCTTTCTGAGTTTCTGTGTGTTTCTCTCTTTTAGCTCTGTCTTTCTTAGCTTCTGTGCTCTTTCTCTGTCAGAATCTCTGGGTTTTTTTTTTCCTGCATCTTCTGTCTTTTATCCTCCTATAAAGGAATCTAGATTAAGACCCACCTGGGACATTCATCAACTGAAATAACCTAATCAAAAAGTTCCACCCATAATAGGTCTGCACCAATAGTAATGGATTAGCTGATATTTTCTGAACCTGATCATTTCTGGGGGAATACATCACTTTAAACCATCACATCCATCAATAGTAAATTGAGATAATCCCTCTGTCTCTTTCTTTACATTCTAGATATTATCTTTCAACTCCTTTCCAATCTAATAGGTTAAAATAATTGGTATCTCTCTTTTTGCATATATATTTCCCTGATCCTTGGTGAGGCCACATTTATGTTTACGAATTATAGAGATTTTGCTAGTCCAGTTTCCAGGGAAAAGAGCTTCAAAATGTCTTCAGATATTTATGAAATGTGTTCTTGCAACTTCCTCATATGTGTTCAGAGCAGTATCTTGAGATTTTCTTGCCTTAGTAATTTCATCCTGATGCTACTTCTTCCACTAATGACCCTGCTGTTGGTACAGCTGTCCTGTGTTGGTGACTGCCACTGTTATTGCCATATGGCATTGGGAATGGGCCAGCTTGTCACCTTGTAATTCTGCTGAATTACTGGTCAGGCTCTTTTATTCTTTATAGTAAAATTGAATCTTGGGGTGCACAAGTTGTTCAGTGGTTACAATGCCTGCCTTCCATTCAGGAGACCCGGGTTCGATTCCCAGGTCTCCTGAATGGAAGGAGACATGCCCCCCCCCAAAAAAAATGAATCTTTGCTGTAATATTTGATAAAAAGTGACTGAAGATTTTGAGCTAATTGAAGGGGGGTCCAATATAGAAACTAAAATAAAACTATCATGAAAAGGCACATCTGAGTTGAGGTCCCTTTGTGTCCTCAAAATGAAAAGAAATGTTAATCTCTACTATAATTCCACAGTGAAATTTAGGGACCTGAAAACCATCAGTATATCAAATTGATCTTTACTATCTAAATGTTCTTATATCTTGATAATATTGGTGTCATTGTTTATTAACAAGAAGCTAAATTTGATACTTTACCTCTGTTATACATGCATATGTATTGTTTTAGTTTGCTAATGCTGCAAGAACGCAATATACTGGAAGTAGAATGGCTTTTATAAAGGGATTTTTAAGTTACAAGTTTACAGTTCTAAGGCCTTAAAAATACCCAAACTAAGACATCTATAGAAAGACACCTTGACTCCAGTGAAAGGCTGAATGGTATCCAGGGTTTCTCTGTCAGTTGAGAAGGCACATGGTTGGCATCTAGGGTCCTTGCTCTTGGTTCATTGTTTTGTGCTCCTCATTCCAGTGACTTCCTCTCAAGGCATGACCCTCACTTAGGTTCTCCAGGACAAAACTCTTGGTTCTGGCTTGCTTAGTATCTCATGGGAAGGCACACGGCAACATCTGGACTCCTCTCCTGGCTTCTGGTTTCATACGGCTCTCCCAGATCCTATGGGTCCTTTTGACATTTTCTTCTTCATCTCCAGACATCTGTGTCTACATCAATTCTTTTTAGGACCCCAGAAAACTAATTAAGACCCGCTTGAATGGGTGGAGCCACACTCCATCTAATCAGAAGGTCACACCCACAAATGGGTGTGTTACATCTCCATGAAAACAACCTAATCAAGAGGTTCCACCCTAAACAATAGGTCAGCCCCTACAAGTGTGGATTAGGATTGAAAGAACATAGCTTTTTGGTGTACACAACAATTTCAAACCAGCATGTGTACATACACACCTACACATATATATGTGTTATAAACTATATATATGAAGATTATAGATAGATAGATGATAGATAATATACCTAGAAACAAATAATATTTAAAGAGAGGTCAATGAATACACTTCTTTTTTCAAGGTATACTTTTCATCAGAAAGTGAGCTGAAGTCCATTCATCTTGTGGGTCTCTTGATGAAGAATATTTTGGTGATCTGGTATTAGGGAATAAAGGCAGATAATTCAGGGTTTATTCCACAAAATTTTAGATGTAAAAGTATAGGACAAAATATGTCATTGCTATGAGATAAAAATGTCCCAGACTGCTTACTTTTGGATATAATTAAACTTTTAGTGACTGTATTAAAGCTTTTATGGCAAATCTTCAACCTAATTCTAAAGCTCTTAAAGAATATAATCAAAATTATTTGGGATCAAGTTGAGTACCTATGAGGAAAAATTCCACAGTGTTACCAGGTGTGGATTAAGGAACGTGCTTTGATGGGGAATAGGGAAACTCATATGAGCCACAGATCAGCAAGAATAAGAGAAAATCCTTAGATCCCTTCCTCATCCAGACTTTCTGTGTTTGCTCACTGCTCTACTCTTCTGGAAATGTCTCTCTCTTCTCATATACCTAATCCCATTTTTGTGTGTTGAAATTTCTTTCTTTCTTCAAAATGTGCTTCAAATGCCATCTCTTCAATGAGACCCTTTGGGGTCCAAATGGGCTTGACCATCCTGTTCCTTAATGCTCTATTGTTGTTTTTATAGCACTGATGTCAGCAATCATATTTTATCGTGTACTTTGAATTTCTCTAACTGTTCAATTTCTTTTAGTAATTTGTACCAGGGATAAAAAATATGGCATGAAGGTTGGGAAAGAGGTGAATGACATGAGGATAATTTCGTGTGCCCTTTAAGTTTTATCAGATAAAGCTCATATTCCCTACAAAGTATAGAGACTGTTATGGAGCTCTCTTCTCTTGTCTACTTGGCTAAATAGTTCAAGAAGAACTCTAAAATATCTGTAGAAAGAAATGCCCCCTAGAAAGGTGAGCATCATTTCTGCCAGGGTCTGCCCTCTGTATAACACCTAGAATTTAAATTTGTACCTCTCCATAAGCCTTTTTGTACTCAGTTCTATCTTTTGACTCTCATCCTCTCAACTACCTCAATTGTGTCCCTCTCTGGTCCTGAGAAACCAGGGCTTGTGCCCCTATATGACTTAACCACAATGAAACTTTCTGAGACAGCCAGCTCCTATATTAACTTTCCTTTCAGCCTTTGCACTCTGATTCTCCCCATTTTTAAAAAGTTTTACACACACACACACACACACACACACAATTGGGGTAAATTGCAGTATTAACCTGAGACAAAGTTAGAGGGAACTTCTGCCCTGGCCTCATGCCTGTAAAGGCTTCACTCTGACCCTTTTCCTGCAACCTGTCTTCACTATGATAAAGAGTCCCTGGTACCAGAGGATATGCCTTCACAAAGTTGGTATCCACCTCTCATGGTTTTAGACCATGCTCTAGGAACCCAAGATCCTGATATTCCTTGTCCACATGTCCAAAAGCAGAGTCCCGAGCCTGTAAGGACCTCCCTTCTAGGTGATTCTCTTGAAAGCAGATGATACCCCTTATATGTATATCCCTAGGCACAAGGATGGCCAAGAAGAGCTGAGTGTGGTGATGGTGGGGAGGAAATATGAACTGAGTTGGCATGTGCAGCTTGTGGTTGCTATACAAGTGAACTTGAGACCGTTCTTGGTGGGAGGATGTAATTAGGAGTAGATTGTGAGCTCAGGATAAGATGATAACTTTCTGACATCTCATTCCAGCATAGACTTCCAGCTCCTTGTGAAAATGTATTAAAAATGAAAATATAAGTAAAGCAAACATACTCAAATAAATTGTTTGGAGACAGATCTTATGTGAGTATCCATTTTCCCTTTTGCCCCAGGTCCTATAAACATTAATGGTGGCTTGGTACACTATATCTGATATCCAATTTAAGAGAGAGTTCTGAAGTTAGTTGTTGTTACAAATCCAATTTGACTTCCATTTTTGCCTTTCACAATTTCCCACCATCTTGATTTTTTTATTTATGCAAGATTCTAATGGCAGCGATAACTGTCTCTGCTTTAACATATTTCCTGGCCCATGATAAATGCACAATAAATACTGGGAAAGTTAATACATGTTAGAAAAAGAAAAACTTCTAGTCTTCTTTTGTGCTTGATGTTGGTATTCTTCACTTTACCATGTAATATTTTTGGAATTTATTTTTTCTCTGGGATGTAGAAATTGTGCTACCCTGAACACAAGGCTGTAGCATAAGCATTTAAAACTGCTTCCCTAACAAGTTATTTGTGAATTATGTGGAAATTAAAAATTCCAGGCCTAGGCCAGAGGGGGTCAGGCTTGGAGTGATACAGTACTTTTAGTCACTGCAAATCATAACACATTTGATAGAAGTGCCTGCTCAAACAATCCACTCTCCCCTGGACGCATCAGACAAGAACCCATCAGCTTTTGTCAAACTCTCACCTTAGGCTTGTTTGTAGCCTAAGACAAGTCCTAGTCACACTTCTCATCCTCAGAGAGAGAGACAGCATTGAGGATCTCTTGTGAATTCCAAGTGGGCAGTGGGTCCTTGATTCCTATCTAGTCCACTGCCTCTACCTCAAATATAAGTGGATTAAGGATTTACTATAGAACTGTTTGAAAATTTTGAGAAGAAAATATATAATGTTTTTGACTTTGAAGAAGGAGACTTTTTTAAACAAAGAACAGAAATGCTAACCATAAAACAAAAGAATGAAAATTTAATTATTTTAACATTAAAACTTTTGAATCCTGAAAAGACAGTGCAGTTAATGAAAAAAATCACAAATTTGGAAAAGATATTTGTGACACACGTAATAAAGTGTTGTTTTAGCCTGCAAATTGCCAGAATGCAATATATGAGAAATGGAATGGCTTTTAAAAAGGGGAATTTAATATGTTGCAAGTTTTACAGCTCTAAGGCCATGAAAATGTCCAAATTAAAGCAAGGCTATAGAAATGTCTGAACTAAGGCTTCCAGGGAAATATACCTTGGTTCAAGAAAGCTGATGATGTTCAGAGCTTCTCTCTCAGCAGAAAAGGTACATGGCAATGTCTGCTAGCTTCCTTTCCAGGCTTTTCCAACAACTTCCTCATGGGCATTTTCTTTTTTCATCTGCAAAGGTCTCTGGCTGTGTAAGCTCTGTTAGTTCTGTGGCTCTAAAGCTTTTTCCAAAATAGTTCCCTCTTAAAGGGGTCCAGTAAGCGATCCCATCCTGAATGAGTAGAGACACATCTCCATGGAAACCATCTAATCAAAAGTTACCACCCACAATTGGGTGGGCCACATCTCCATGGAAATAATAAAAAAGCTTCCACCCAGAAATATTGAATGAGGATTAAAGAACTTGGCTTTTCTGTAGTATACAACAAACTGGCACAAATATTATCAGAGTACGTAAAAAAAATCCCACAAAACAATAATAAAAAAAAAAGAAATAGAAGAGTAGTCAAAAGATATGTTCAGATATTTTGCTGTAGAAGAAAAAGGACATGTCCCAGTGGTAGAATGCTCACCTTTCATGCGAGAGACCCAGGTTCAATTCCCGGACCATGTACCCCACCCCCCACCCCCCAGAAAAAAAGAAATGTCCAAAACTATATAAAGACATATTCCATTTTTCATTATTGATCGAATTGGCAAATTTAAGGGATGTTCTCATATTAAATGGAAGAAAAGATTTGAACCAAGGAGAACTTTTCATACTCATTGATGGTGGGAACATAAATCAGGACAATTGCTTTAGAACAGCATACTGATGTTTCCTTGTAACTTGAACATTTGCATACCCAACCTGGAAAAAAATTCAAATTCTCACTGACAAAAATAAATAGACTGTAGATTAATTGTAAGAGATAAAATTCATACCTCAAAGGATGGTTTCAAGGAGAAAGGTCATGTTTAGCAAGATTTCAGGATACAAAATCAATACATAAAAACTAATTGTATTTCTCTACATTAGCAAGGAATGATCAGAAAATGAAATAAAATTGCATTTACATCAAATAATGAAACATATAGGAATAAATTTAATGAAAAGAATGCAAAACTTACACAATGCAAATGAAAAATATTGTTGAAAAATATTAAAGAAAGTCTATATAAATGGAAAGACACCTATTTTCTTAAAATATTGTTAAGATGGCAATATTCCCCAAGGAGATCTATAGATTCAGCGCTATCTCTTTCAACATTCCAGCTGGTTTCTTTGCAGAAATGCAGAAATTGACAATTTTGCATGGAAATTCAAGCAACCCAGAATATCCAAAGCAGTCTTGAAAAAGAACAGAGTTCAAGAACTCACACTTTCCAATTTCAAACCTTACTACAAAGTTACAGTAATCAAGACTGTGTAGTACTGGCATAGGAATGCATGCACTGATCAAAGGAATAGAACTGGAGACCCAGAAATAAACCTTCTTATTTATGGTTAATTGATTTTTGACAAGGATCCAAAAAATGAATGGAGAAGAAATTGCCTTTTGTACAAATGGGTCTGAGGTAACTAGCTTTCCACATTCGAAAAAATGAACTTTGACCCTACCTCACACTATATTCAAAAAAGAAGAAAAAAAATACACCCCAAAATGGACAAAAGCCATAACATAGGAGCTAAATTTATGACACTTAAAAGAAAATATAGGAGTAAATATTTGTGACCTTCAATGTGGCAATGGTTTCTTAAATATGATATCAAAAGTAAAGATTGTGGTGGTGAATATACAACCCTATGATGATATCAAAAGCCACTGATTGTACACTTTGGATGGATTGTATGGTGTGTGAATAAAATTGTTTCATTTTTTTCTTAAAGTGAAGCAACAAAAGAAAAAAATAAATTAAACTTCATTGAAGTAAAGAACTTTTTTACTTCAAAAAGCCAAAATCAATAAAGTAAAAAGGCAGTCAAAAGTTGGAGCAAACATTTGCAAATCACCTGTCTGATAAGGGACTTGCAGCTAGAATAAATAAAAATTGTTAACAACTGTATGATAAAAAGCCAAGTAATCCCACTAAAAATGGGCAAAAAAACTTGAATAGACATTTCTCCATGGAAAACATACAAATGTCCAATAAACAAATGAAAAGATGTGCAACATCATTAGGCACCAGAGGAATACAAATAAAAACCACAATGAGATACTATGTCATACCTCGTAGAATGGCTATAATAAAAAAGACTGATGAAAACAAATGTTGGTGAGGATATGGAGAATTTGGAATTCTTATATACTAGTGGTTGGAATGTGAAATGGTGCAGCCACTTTGGAAAACAGTTTGGTAATTTCTCCAAAGGTTATCATATGACCCAGCAATTCCATTCCTAGGTATATATACACCAAAGAAATGAAAACATATGTCCACACAAAAATTTGCACAAGAATGTTCATAGCAAAACCATTAATAATAGTCAAAAAAGATGGAAATGACTTATTTGACCATAAACTGCTGAATGATAAATAAAATACAGTATAAACATGCAATGGAATATTATTTGGCAATTAAAAAGAATGAAGTACTGATACATGCTATAACATTGATGAACCTTAAAAACATTATGTTAAGTGAAAGAATCCAGTCACCAAATACCACATATTTTATTCTGTTTATGTGAAATGTTTAGAATAGGCAAATCTAAAGACAAAAAGTAGATCAGTCATTGCGTAAGGCTAAAAAATGAGAATATTGGGCTCCATTTTGAGGTGATAATTATGTTCTAAAATTAATTGTGGTGATGGATGCACAGTTCTGGGAATATACTTAAAAAATTTAATTTTACAAATTGTATCATTTGTAGAGTATGCAAATTATGTTCTGAAAGCGTTCACCAAAAAAAACCAAAAAATGAGCACACAATTTAAAGTTTTAGTGTGAATAATGTAAGAAAGAATATAGAGAAGGAGATGGATCCATGAGAATTTGCCAATATTTGGCTAATTATATTCCTTGTATATTTTGTGTCCCCAGCTTCCAACCTAGTGACTGGCCATTTCCAATTGCAGACCTGAGAATTCCACAATTTCCAGTGCATGGAAACTTTGGAGAGGACATCTCTCCCTGAACGAGACTCTCATAGACAGCACAGTCAAAGCTGAATAACGTAATCATAACATTTTTATAGGTGACCCAAGATGAAGTTCATTCTGTAAGACCATACAGGCCTTGGAACTGGCTTAAAGATACACTTTTCAACCCCACACCTGTTCTCTTTTCAGTGATTTTTTTTCTTACAAACTTATAATAGAAAGTAACAAGAACAAAGAGATACACAGTAGTAGTAACAAGAAAGACACATTCTACCAAAGTTAAGAGTTTTCAAATCTGATAATATGGTCAAAGGATTTCTAAAAACAAGACTCATAACTAGGAAACAAAATAAACTTTGTGTTTGGGAGCTCACCAAAAAGAGATTGTAACTCAGACCCCCTGAGTGGGCAACTCAAGGAGCCTTGTACTATTATCAGTTAAGGTTATTGAGACATGGCAGCCAGAAGGTCTTGGTTGGATCTCAGCAAAATCTTCAGGATTATCAGCTGTCAATCTACTCCAAATGATCACCATAACAAATGTGTTGAACATGCAAAGTTAAGTTTATTAGACTTAGGGCAGTAAGGGAGAGAACCACCTGGACAAATCTTAGTATCTCAGAAAGGAGAAGATAGAAGGTACATGTACTGCATTTTGGGGCCTGGGCTGAGGGATTTAAGAAGAATGTTGCAGGGAGAAAAATTGTTTGGTATTGAATAGAGTCCATGAAGGTTGTGGATTGGTGAGCACATTGATATGGAGTTCTTGAAGTGAGTATTGATGAAAGAGCCATTTGTCTTCATAAGTAAACTATTATCTTTGGTTCCAAGTCTTAGCTATTTGCCTCAGGAAATTTCTGCTTCTGGAAGATAAGTTATTTTTGCCTCACCAAGTATTGCTTAACACAAAATAGGAAATAATGCTTTTCCCCCCCAGAATTGCTTAGCATGTTTTAGAAATATGTGAAGACCACTCAAAGGAGAACAAAAGCTATTTATTCAGAGCTTGAAATAGCATAGGGTCAGTCACTGTCACTTGCGTTTGGCAGAAACTGAAAGGTAGGAAGGAGAGTGGGAAACTTTTATAGTGGAAAAAAAAAAGATAAGCTTTTAGATAAGCTCTGCTTGGAGGCTGTCCTGAGGAAACTCGAAGCAGACTAACTAGAAGTGAGGCATCTTATGTGATTGGTTTGGGAAACATTTAAATTTCTCTGCTTGATCCTGAGTTGAAAGCAGGGGCAAAAGTAGGGAAGCTGGCCAGCATTGACCCTGTCCTAACCTTTTTGATCTTATTGCTGCAGAAGTGTTTGGCTTCCTGGGGTGGTTACTAGTTGTGGTTCAGAGTTTTATTGTCATATATTTTCTGACCATTGTGGGATATTCAACATGGACAGGAAAGTATGTTGGTTTCAGTTCTCAATTGTAAATAGCCTAAAAGGTACAACTGATTAAAATCATGCTTTTAAATTGTCAAACTAGAAATGGTCTGAGATCTTGGAATTTTCATAAATCAAACTGAGAAGATAAACTTCCAAATAAGAATTCTTTAAAATTGGTGGAATATTTCATATTTAAAAGAAAAGCAAGTGAGTATGTGAGCTTAATTTTATGAGTGGGGAGGAGGGTTGCAATATCTTTGGTTGATGTTAGTATAACCATTTACTAGTAAAGATGTTTCCTTAAAAATTTCTTCAGAATTCCAGATGTAAGTTTACAATAGAGAGTAAGGCTAGGTGTAGTTCAACAACGGTTTTTAGGCATTTCTGATGACCCAGTGAATCATAGTGATGATTTTGCCCTGTCATTAGCTTCCTTAACCATAGACCCCTGTGTTTCTGCAATTTTTTCTTTTCTATTTAGTCTCCCTTATTCAACATCCAAATGGTCTCCTTATTCATCCTACTGGGTCTTGGCAGCTTCTATAAAGTCTGTGCATTGGCTCTCTAAAAGATCATATTCCTTTCCCAGATAATACAAATTTAAAGAACAGATCAAGATTTTCTGCCTTGTTTTTTTTTTTAGATTGCTAAACTGAAACTCATAAAGAAATGAAATATTTCTTCAAAACGTTGTTACACTTCATGAGATTTAGTTCAGTTTAAGTCTTGGTTCAATGAAAGTCTGAGAAATATACATAGCTTATAACATAATTATAAAAATACCTCAAATCATATCTCTATATATGTGCATGTGAGAAGGGACCTGGTGTCCTATTCTATATACTAACAGCATTGTATCATATTCAGAGGACTAATTTTTTATTCATACCTGGTTTCTCTCACTATACATTTTAATCTTCACTCTCACTGGTAATGTCCTATGTCTGGCTCAGAATAAATCTTCGATGCATTTTGCAGAATGCATTTTGAAATGTGTGATGTTTCCACATTACTGATCCAAGCCTGGGTTGTCTTACATCCCAGAGGGAGTTCTGATTTTCCAATGGGCCCTTCTCACTACTCTCTGGCCCCTCATCAGTACAGATTAAGCTGTGCCTGTGAAGCATTTCGAAGGTGCATCTTTCTATTACACAGAGTGTAATTTGGCACACCTCTCTGCGAGTGAAGGGCACTCATGAGGCTAAGATTGCTCTGTATCATACAGTCAGCTTGTGTGTGGCTGTATTTCATCTATTTTTCATCCAGTTCTGTTCAAAAGAAGGAGCCTTCATTTCCCTGATCAAATGGAACCTCCTTAGCTGTCTTAAGCTCCTGTCACCCTTTTTTTTCTAGATTGTCAGATTGAGTTCAATATCTGCAACAGTGCTGATGCTTTTGTCGAAACAGAGTCTCTTCCAAAAAATGTTACTATTTGGACCAAATATGACAAGGAGCTCTGTTATATGTTGCCAAAGTTTCAGGGTTTTTTGATACTAGGTCTTTGAAGAGAATTTAAATCAGAGTGAAAAATAAAATATTTTGCAGATTTTTTCCATAAAGTTTCTGCATTTCCATGTTTTTCATTACAGTCCAGAATTTCTTCAAGATTTCAAATGACAATAATAAGGAGAATAAGAAAATTACAGCACAACAATCACTACCAACCCACACATGCATGACTCCTTTACCTTTTGGGGGTAACTTTCCTTGGAAAAATTAATTTCATCCCTTTAATAGATTTCAGAGGAAAGAAGGGTTGGGAAGTTTGCAAAATCTGAAGATAAACCAAGGCCCAATAAAAGTAAGTCAATTGCTCAAGGTCAATAAGATAATAAATGGCAATTGAATCAACATTCAAATATATTCAAACATCATCCATCAGGAAAACAAACAAAACCACATTTTGGTCTTGTTTTCTCCAATAACTGTCCTTTCCAATTTTCCCTGCCCACTTATTCAAGGTAGATTCTCTAAAATTTTAAGCTGGGTAATTCAAGAAATACACAATTTAAAAATTATTCTCAGAAAAAGATCTTATTTTCTCATGTGGATAAATGTGTTTCTGGAACAAGGTATATCCTGATAATTTTTCCCAATATATATTTTTACACATGAGACTTATTGAGATATAATTTACATACAGTGAAATTCACTCATTTTAAAAGTACTTAAAGTGTACAGTTCTATGAGTTTTGACAAATGTATGGCATTTGTAATCCCCAACCCAATCAAGTTATAAAATTTTTTCATCCCTGCCCAAATTTCCCTTGTGCTCCTGCAGAGTCACTATACTCCTCCCTGATTTTGGCAAACATTAATTTGATTTCTGTCTTTATGTTTTGTCTTTTCAAAATATCATATTAGGGTGCACGGGTGGTTCAGTGGTAGAATGCTCGCCTTCCATGAGGGAGACCTGGGTTCGATTCCTGGATCATGCACTCCCCCAAAAAAGTCATATTAATAGACTCATACAGTATGTAGCTTTTTGGTCTGGCTTTTTTCATTCAGCCTAATGTTTTTTGAGATTCTCCATGTTGTTGAATGTATCAGTTGTTCATTTATTTTTTATTTCTAACATTTCATTAGATGGATGTGCCACAATTTATGTACCCATGCACCAGCTGATTGAATCTAAGCAGTTAATTCAAAAAGTCAAATATTTTAAAAACTGTTATAGCTATTCACATACAGGTTTTTGCATAGACATATTTTCATTTCTCACAGGCAAATATTTAAGAATTGATTATTGTATAGTAAGTGTATATTTAACTTTATAAGAAATACCAAAATTTTTGGTTTTCATAAAAGTTATTGAAATTATGATTTGATATTTTAATCAGTTTTGGAAAATTCTTGGCCATTGTTTCTTCAAATATTGCTTTTGTCCCATTTTTTCTATGTTTTCCTTCTGGAACTTCAATTACACTTATGGTAAAACTTTTGGTCATGTCTGATATGTATTTTTTGCTCCTTTATCCATTTTTAATACCTTTTGCTTATTGTTCTTTAGTCTGGATAGTTTCTAGTGAGCAGAGTTCCAGTTCTATAATCCTTTTTTCTTCCATATATATTCTGCTATTAAACCCATCTATTGAGTTTTTAATTTAGTTAAAGAAATTTTTAGTGCTAGAATTTCCATATGACAATTTCTTTAATGAATTAATTAACTAATTAATTTTAGATTCTGAGTTTTCCATGACATTCTCCACTTTTTCCTCTATTTTGTTAAACATAGCATTCATGGTTACTTTAACAGGCCTGTCTGACAATTTTGTTATCTGTATTCCATGTTGATTATTGCCATTGTCTACTTTTACCCTTGACTTTCAGTCTTTTTACTTTGATGTCATAAATATGTGACATACAAGACATTGCGAGTTAAAATTTGTGGAGATTCTGGATTATGCTAACTTCCTCCAAAGAGACCTGTAATTTGAGGTATCCACAATACATGGTCCTAAAGTCCTGAAGAAGTTCTCTTACCATATCATATCTTTGTTCTATGACTTTGACAGGGGCAGACTGAGGGTAAGCTGCTAATCAGAAACTGTATTACTAGGTAATTATAAGCTTCCTGTAAAAATACAATGGCTATTTTCTTTTATACATACATAAATACAGTAGAACTAAACTGTATTTGCAAATGAGAAAAAGTTACCACAGACACTCAGATTCAATTTGATATAGTTTTATATATGTAAAACTTATATGGTCTCAGCAATAAAAAGTACATGATTTCATTCAAATTCAAAGACCTTTAGACCAAGACTTAAAGATATTTACATATCTTAAGAGCCAAAGAAATGTAATACAATTAAATGAACTTAGGTGGGAGTTGCAGACTTCTGTCAGTAGACAAAAGCACAGGCATCTCTCTTCTATAAGTGATCAGGTCCTAAAAAATCAGACTTTCTGTGCAGAAATATTAAATAATATGAAATAGTTTACCAATCAATGTACAAAATTATGACACATTACTGGTCAATTCAAAACAATTTTCTAAAATGTAACAAAAACACAATAAAATAAAATATGTAAGGAACAAAGTATCATGTTAGGGTGGAAAACATAGCTACCTGATTAACAGTTCATAGGACTGTTATCAGATAGCTGCTTATTGTAACTTTGCATAGTGTCAGGAAATCTGAAACACATATTCTTTTTTGCATAGTGTCAGGAAATCTGAAACACATATTTTTCAAAATATCTACCAATGATTCTGACCATCTAGTAACTATATTTAGAATATAACTCAAGATCATATCCAAAAATCAATTGATAAAAATATTGTAGCAAGTTTGGGAGACATACAAATCAATATTTCTTATGTAAATCTAATCCCCAAAACCTTGACTTAAGAGATTCTGCACATTCTATGAAGTTTAGGTATTAGAAGCCAAAGTCAACTCTTGGAAAAATGTTACCCAGGAAGAAGTACTGTAGTATTGAATTAATGTGTGTAATCTGAATCCCATAGCCCAATTTCCCTCTTGAAGTAATTGAAGCATTGACAGAGCAACTCCAAAATTCAAATAATTAAGTCAGTGTTTTCTCAAATTCTTTAGTCTTATGTCACATTAAAACGAGAAGATCATGATCATCCTTGGTGGTTTGGTGGTTTGAAGTTGCATGCACACCAGAAAAACATGTTCTTAAATTTAATCCATACTGTGAATGTGAAGTCATTGTAAGTAGGACCTTTTGATGAAGTTATTTTAGTTAAGTTGGGGCCTCCCCCAGTCTGGATTGGTCTCAGTACTATTCTGGAGTCCTTTATAAGGGGAATGAAATTCAGACAGTGAGAGAAAGCTACAGGAATAAAGAGGCTGATATTGGCAGAAAGTGGAAGAGAAGGGAATGACCAGGAGATGCCATCTTATATCTTGCCATGTGAAAGAAGCCAAGGATTGCTGGCAGTCAGCCCCAGAATGGGAGAAAGCTTTGCCTTGATGTGTCTTGATTTAGAATTTCTTTTAGTCCTACACTGTAAGCTAATAAATTCCCATTGTTTTAGCCAGCCATTTCACGGTATTTGCTTGAACAACCTAAGTAACTAAAACAGTGGATCACATCTTTCATTTCTTTACGATTTAGAATTAAATATAATGATATTTAAAGTTCTTAAAACTGATTATACTATTTTTGTATTAAGGAATCTTCATGTTTGAAATTGTTTTTACTTGTAATATTTGAGAGAAATGTTCTTTAGAGTGACAGCTTAAAGTATCTTTTTTGGAAAATACTAATTAAGTAACTAATCTTGAGTTTTGATTTTTAAGTGGCAATCTCACTAAGAGTAAATATGGTATTAGAAAAATTAGGAGATGGTTATGTTCATAATGTGGTTTATTGGAGTTATATAAATTTCTCAAGAACTTAGAAGTTTGTCAGAAAATTGGAGTACTTAAAAATTTGTGAATGCAATTTTAAATGTTTGAAAGGGTTCTATTAACCAAGTTTATAAATGAGATTAAATATTATTCAAACCCTCTCTTGGCAGTAATTGTTAGAATTGTTAGTCTTGTTAGGCTGATAAATAGAATAATGAAATATCTAAATTGAACTTAAAAACTCAAATAAGGACTAGAATTTTGAAATGGTAATTTCACTAAATTAAATATTAATTTTGTAAACCAAAGTCAACTTTTGAGTGATTTTCAGATGTACAAAACCTCACTTGAGGAATTCTCTTTTCTTTTTTTTTATCATGGTTGCTTTTCACCCTACTCAAATTACATGTCAATGATACATAGATATGGTCTCTCCTTGAGAATTCTGAGAGAAAAAAGTAAGATATCAAAATTAGTGCTTTTTTTTTTCTCTCCAGTTTTATCCTGCCTGTTATCTGGGATACCAAATAGAATCAAATGCAATATACAAAAATTCTCTGTCCTTTAGTCATCGTTGCTTGAGACAAGAAGAAACCAACAAAAGTTGATTTTTAAGCTGATTAAATATATATATAGCTTGTGAGAGAGGATTTAAAACTTTGTGCTCAATTCTTTCACTTGTTTTGCTTTTTTTTGGAGTCTGTTATATGTTTAGGCTTTTCAAATGATATTAGAACACATTCTATTCTGATGAAGAGCTTTAAGATGGCCTACTTTCCTGGTTTTGTATTAAGGGATTTTCATCCCTTTGATTGTTATTTATTTGATTTTGAATATATACTGTGGTAAATTTTTAAAAATCCTTACACATAAGATACTTTGAGTAACCATGTAGGTATATTATTCTGTTATGATTGTAGAATTTGTTTTGATCAAATAGCAAATCCACTTGGGCACTGGGGAAAAAAGAAGAGCTTGATAAATGCCATATAAAAATCTGTAGTATCTGGCTTTGTGTGAATGCAAAATAACTTGCTTTTATACAAGTGCTATACTTTCAAAATTTTTGCTCAACATCCAAGCTGCTAGGTGAATGTTTGGCCATTGCTTTCTTATTTTACAAGATTTTCATTCTGTGTTTGTACATTTCTTAATGAAATAATATAGATTGTAGATATGTTTAAAACTATCTGTAAAAACATTTAATAGAATGTATTATTTGAGACAATGACATTATAAATATGTACTGAGTGAAATCATTGCCCTCCTCCCTACGTGGGACTTGAGATCTAGGGGTGAAAGTCTCCCTGGTGGTATGGGAGACGATTCCCAGAAATGAGCCTGGCCCTCATACTGTGGGCCATCTCAGTGCCATCCTGATCAAAAGGGAGAAAAGAAATGCAACAAATAAGGTATCAGTGGCTGAGAGAATTCAAATAGAGTCAAGAGGCTACCTTGGAGGTCACTCTTATGCAAGCTTCAGTTAGACAGTGCTACCTATCATAGCTTGCCAAACCATAACCAAAACCTTTCTTGCCAGTCCTAAAATACACCTATGGCATTATGTAAGATTCTACGAAGGTTCCGTGCACTAGGGTAACTTTCCAGAAACCTACAGCTTCCAGATGGGTCCCTGGACCAAATAAGTCATGAAACGCAGAGGGGACAGGCTCTCCAGAACATCAACTAGTTTCACCCTGCTATCCCATATTATCAACAGTCCCTTCCAATATGAAAAAATTAGAATGGGCCTAGCCCAAATACCCCCCAAAAGCAGGAGAAAGATCATAGGTGATGGTGAAGTTATACAGAAAAGGTAGGTTATAACAAATGAGTATGATTGCTGAATCATTATATTGCTATTTCTTTTTGTCTCCAGAACATTGTTTGTCCATTTGTCTACTGGTGGACACTGTATTCTTTCCACCTTTTGACTATTGTGAATGGTGCTGCTATAAACGTTTTTGTCCAAAAAAAAAAAAAAATAGTATTGAATGAGTTCCTAATCCAGATCCAGAGCACAAATGTCTGTGCCTAGCAAATTGGAATTTCATTTTTACAGTAGCAGTTCAATTCCTTTTGCCTGGATTCTGACTATCTCTGTAATAAATGCAAAACAAATAGAATTAAAATGAAGGTTTGACAACTGCCTAAGGGTTTTATGAAAACTTTATATGATGGCCAGAATTTTTGCTGTAGAGTATATGTACATTTTGACACTAGAGAACCTTCTTAAAATTGTAAATATTTAATTTTGGGAAGTTTCAACCTCTCTTCTGAGAGGGTATTAACAATACTTTGGAAGTCAGATGGCGTCTGCAAAATACTCCTTTTGTTGTAAGACACTGGCTTGCTTGAAGAAACCCTTCACAGGGTTTCACAACTGAATGTCCATATTGGACTTTGTTACTATCCCTAATTTCAGTGATTCAGCTACTAGACATGATACTTGGTAGAAGGGGAACATGTTAGTCCCTTTGCTTGTGGGAGATGACTATCTTTGACGACTTTTTAATAATAAGCTGTGCAAAGAGTATTTGCATTCACTCTCCTATTTGTTTTCACATTGTTTTTTTCCTCACTGCTCTGATTTACTGCTTGTGACAGTTATTGTGATGTTAAGTTCATGTGTAAACTTAGCTAGATTATGGTGTACAGTTGTTAAGCAAGCACTTACCTGATTGTTGCTGTGATAATATTTCATGGATTTAAATCGTCAGTAAGTAGATTGCATCTGTGATGTTTAGGTCCATGTGTCAACTTGGCTACATGTTTGTGCTCATTTGTCTGGTCAGGCAAGCACTGGCCCATCTGTTGCTGAGAAGACATTTTGTGAACTTAAATCATCAGCACATTGATTGCATCTATGTTTGATTACATCTGCAGTCAACTTAAGGGGAGTGTCTTCCACAATTAGTGAAGTTAAATATAAATCAGTCAAAGGCTTTAAATGAGAAAATCAGAATAGAGAATCTCTCTCTCTGCCTCTGCCAACCAGCTTCTCCTGGGGAATTCATTGAAGACTTTTATCAGAATTGCCAGCTTATGGCCTGCTCTATGGAATTTGCATCCCCACAGATCTGTGAGACACTTTTATAAAATCTCATATTACAGATATCTCCTGTTGGTTCTGTTTCCCTAGAAAACCCCAACTACCATAGCGTCTATGACTGATTATATTTAAAATCAACTAAGGAGATTGCATCAAACAATAAGGGAAATCTCATTCAAATGATTGAAAATCTTAAAGGGAGAACTGAAGACTCCAGCAATCAGAAGGGAGAATTTCCATCTCTCTTTCAGCCAGCCAGCTTCTCAGGGAATTCATCAAAAATCTTCATTGGCATTTCCAGCTTTTCGACTGCCCTGTGGAATTCATATTTGCCCCTCCCTACATTTGCATGACTCAATTCCTATACTATTTTTCATAATATTTACATATATTTATGATATCTCCAGTCAGTTTTGTTTCTCTAATACAGATTTTATATAGGGAGTGTTTCTTGAGAAACAGAATTTTAAGGATGAGATTTCTGAGTTGATTCTGGGGTTTTTTGGAATTGGTTCTCTAGTCTGATTGGATTCCAAGACACTAGTGACTTTATTTCCAATGATCAAGATGGCATGTAAGTCCTATTCAGCCACCCCAAGAATTTCCAGAGGACACCCCTTTCACCAGGACTATGAAGAATAAATCTGTGAGACTAATTCCATTATCCCTAAAGAGCTCTGTTGTTGCAGTTTTCTGTAAGTCAGATATTACTGTTATTACCTGGGAAACCCAGACTTAAACAGAGTACACTTCTCAGTGCTGTTGACAAAGGAAATCCACCATGGAGGTAAGGTAAGCAGCTTTATTATTTGCTTCTGCAGAGGTAAGGGGCCAGGGGCCGAGCCTAACACTGCAACCCACTGACTCCCAGAGCTAATTTTTACTTCTTCTTCTTCTTCTTTTTTTTTGAGATGCCAAGAAATGTTTTTCTTGTAAGCACAGTGAGCAGGAGATGTCTTCTTACACAATGTGGCTGCAAGGTCTTCCATTAACTAAGTCTCTGACAACCCGACATTGGTATAAAGCATATTAATTAGCTTCTTTCTATCAGGTGCACACCATTTCTGCCATATGGGATACTTTCTTGGGAATATACAAGTAATATTCCATATAGCCAGACAGGTCCTCAGTGGTCACACCATCTGCATAGACTCGAGTGTGCTCAGAGCAAGAGCAGGGAGAGTCAGACAGAGTTCTGGTGTGGAGCGACTGAGAGTAGTACTCAAATGCAGTTCTTCATTGTGGGCCCAAGGGAGGGACATTCTGCAGGCCTGGAAAGGAATACGCTTCCATATCATGCCATCGCTTACACTGGCACTCCTTGCCTACGCGCATGCATGGCTTGGACTGATTTAGCTTCGAAACAGACTGAAAGTCAGAGAGGTCACTGACCTTGAGACTTGCTTGGGAGATGAATATCATCAGAAGAATTTTCCTTTTTACTCTTTGATGGGAGCCTTGGAAGGAAAGTTCTCAAAGGTTCAATGACTGCCTCTGTGTGATTAGCACCAAGAGAAGAAACAGAGCGTTCTCCTGCACTGAACTCTTTAAGGGTTGAAATTCCCAGCCCACTGCTGACATCTGGGGAGTCATTCTGGCTTTTGTGCTTGAGCTGGTTGCTGGTACAAGTTATTGTACTGCAATGTATAAACTTCAGAAGATGACAGACAGGAGACTTTGGGCATCGATGACTCTGGGTTGTTACTGTTCCTCGTGAAGACTTCCTTGTAGACCCATGACAACTGTCTTTAGATGCACATGTGGTTTTAGATTTGGTATCATCTGCAGCTGTTCTGACTTATGCTCTCAAACTAGGATTGTCCCTCACAGACAGCGATACTATGGACCCTGATGCATCCACTCTTAATTTCTTGAAAGCGGTTTGTAGACTCTCCTTCTCTCCATCCTTGGCTTCAAATTTTATTATGAAAGTTTTTACACTACTATGGATGTTCCTGTTAATATTCCTCACAACTCAGGTGCTCCGGTGACTGGGTCTCATCACTTCAGATTGTCTCTCCCCAATAACGGTGTTTGACTGACCTGGATTCAAATCTGCAAAGTGAGCAGCATTCTCTACTTCCCCTTTTATACTGCATTACCTATCCTTCTCCCCAGCTCGTCACATATTTGCTTATTACTTTGTCTTTTATATGTATGCATAAGCATGTTTAAAAATGGCATCTAAACTCTTCCTAGAGGTGGGAAATTTAGTATTATAATGGGCCAGAGTTTATCTCAGAACAGGGTATTCTGTTTTGCTTGCTCCAAAGTCTGGTTTGAACTGGCTTTGCACCTATAATTCTTGATCAGGATGCCCTGACCATGGATCCTGGATGCTGCAGGTGTTTTTTACTTGTTTTTCCATCCTTGTCTTTGGTTGGCTGGATAAAGAGAATTCAACAATGTTAGCCTGGGTGGTGGAGGGGCCATTGGCCTCATCATGGGTTTTGACAGTCTCACTGTAGGAACTGCTGTCTCTGAATTTGCATCTTTAAACACAAGAGGGATGATCAGATCCCAGGTTAGCAGAAACCAAGTGGCAGCACCTAACTGCCAAAGACAAGGTGGATATGGCTATCATTATGGACAGCAGACTCAAAGCAGCAATCAGAATAGTCTGACTTGCAGACATCTATGTAAATGGCTAGGAGATCATAGAGTACCTAGAAGTAAAATAGATGGGTGGTCTACTAAATTCTTATTTGATCTCAATAAGCAGAAGAGTTTTAGTTTAAGTGAACAAAAGTTTAACTTGGATAACAAAAGCAGAGGGTCACAGCCCCTCAATTCCCAGACTTGAAACAGTTTACAGATCTAGAATCCCCCAATGAATCCCTGCATAAAGGAAGGTCAGGTCTCCTTGGGGAAGGACCCTGCTAACTGCCAAAAGTTTACTGTTACTCTTCCTTCCAGCCTTCCCCAAAGGGTTCTACAGGCTTTTACCAAGGTAAATATGCATTGGGAAAAAGGAAATGATCAGATATTTGGGGGATTATTAGACACTGGTGTGGAGAGCCATTAATTTCAGGAGACCCAGAACGTCACTGTGGTCCACCAGAGGAGGGGATTATGAAGATCAGCAATCAATGGAGTTTTAGTCCTCATCCATCTCACAGTGGGCACAGAGGGTCCCTGGACACATTCTGTGGTTATTTCACCAGTTACAGAACACATAATTGGAATAGACATACTCAGAAACTGGCATAATCCCTATATTAGTTCCCTGACTATGGGAGTGAAGGCTCTTATGAAAATAAAGTCCAAATGCAAGCTACCAAAACTGCCTAAGCCTTTCAGAGTAAGAAATCCAAAGCAAAACTACATTTCTAGAGGGATTTCAGAAGTTAGTTCCACCATAAAGGACT
This sequence comes from Myrmecophaga tridactyla, assembly GCA_004026745.1. Lineage (NCBI taxonomy): Eukaryota > Metazoa > Chordata > Mammalia > Pilosa > Myrmecophagidae > Myrmecophaga > Myrmecophaga tridactyla. The sequence goes on from PVIY010004931.1 coordinate 30,542, forward strand.
TGAAGTATGCCAGGGCAGTGATTCCCACCACCTCGCCATTCATTTCTCCAATTTTGCCTGTGCAGAAAACAGGTGCATCTTGAAGGATGACAGTGAATTATCATAAAGTACCAGGTGGCAACTCCAATTGCAGCTGCTATTCCAGATGTGGTATCACTGCTTGAGCAAATCAACACATGCCCTAGTAACTGGTGTGCAGCTATTGAGTTGAAAAATGTTTTTTTCTCAATTCCTGTTAGTAAAGGTCACCAGAAACAGTTTGCTGGCAAGGCCAGCAATATACCTTTACTGTCCTATTTTAGGGGTATATCAACTCTCCAACCCCATGTCATAATCTAACCTCAGGGACCTTAAACACCTCTCCTTCCCACAAGTCATAACATTGGCCCAATATATTCTGTTTTAGGCCTAGGGAGCAAGAAGTAACAACAACTTTAGACTTATTGGTAAGGTTCTTGTGTGTCAGAGGGTGGTAGACAAAAACTCATGGACCTTCTATCTCAGTGAAATTTCTATGTTTCCAGTGATGTGAGGTATGTTGAGACATCTCTTCTAAGGTGAAAGATAAGCTGTTTCATTTGGCCACTTTTACAACCAAGAAAGGGGCATAATGCCTAATGGAACTTTTTGGATTTTGGAGACAACATATTCCTCATTTGGGTGTGCTACTCCAGCCCATTTACCAAGTCAGCAGAAAAGTCGCTAGTTTTGAGGGGGACCAGAACAAGAGGAGGCCCTGTGACAGGTTCAGGCTGCTATGCAAGCTGCTCTGCCACATGGGCCATATGATCCAGCAGATCCAATGGTATTGGAAGTGTCAGTGGCAAATACAGATCTGTCTGGAACTTTTGGAGGATCCTACAGGAGAATCACAGCACAGCAAAGCCCTGCCATCCTCTTCAGATAACTACTCTCCTAATAAGAAAAGCTTTTGCTCTGTTAACTGGGTCCAGGTAGAGACTGAGTGCTTAACCACAGGCCACTAAATTACCATGACACTTGAGTTACCTATCATGAACTTGGCATTGTCTGACTCATCAAGCCATAAAGTTGGATTTGCATAGCATCCCTCCATCATGAAATGGAAGTGATATATAAATGAATTCAGGCTTGAGCATGCACGGAAAGCACAAATAAGTTACATGAAGAAGTGGCCCAAATGCCCATTTGTCCCACTCCTGCTATTTTACCTTCTCTTTCCTGGTCCACACCTAGGGCCTCTTGGGGGAATTTTTTCTAAGTTGACTGAGGAAGAGAAAACTTGGGCCTGGTTTATAGATAATTCTTCAGGCTATACAGGTACCACCTGAATGTGGACAGATACAGCTCTACAACCCCTTTTTGGGACATTTTTGAAAGGCAGTGGTGAAGAAAAATCCTTCCGGTGGGCAGAACTTCTAGCAGTGCACTTGTTTGTTTATTTTGCTTGGAAGGAGAAATGACCAGATGTGTACTTATATAATTATTCATGGACTGTGGCTAATGGCTTGGAGAGATGCTCAGAGACATAGAAGGAACCTAACTGGAAAATTTGTGACAAAGAGATCTGTTGGAAAGGTATTCAGATAGACATTTCTGGGTGGGCAATCAACATGAAGATATTTGCATCCTATGTGAATGCTCACCAGAGGTAACTTCAGCAGAGAAGGATTTTATTGACCAAGTGGATAGAATGACCCTTCTATGGATACCACTCAGGTCCTTTCCCCAAGCATTCTTGTTGTTGCCCAATGGGCTCATGAACAAAGTGACCATATTGGTAATGATGGAGGTGATGCATGGGCCCAGCAACATGGACTTCCACTCACCATGGCAATCTGACTATAGCCACTTCTGATTGCCCAGTGTGTCAATAACAGAGACCAAAACTCAATCCCCAATATGGCAACATTCTCCAAAGTGATCAGCCTGCTACCTGGTTGCAGATTGATTATACTGGATCACTTCCATCATGCAAGGGCAGCATTTTGTTTTAATTGCAATAGACACATACTCTGAATATGGGTTTGCCTTCCCTGTATGCAATGCTTCTGTCAAAACTTACCATCCATGGACTTATCCACCATCATGGTATTCCACACAACATTGCTTCTGATCAAGAAACCCATCTCACAACAAATGAAGTTTTGCAATGAGCATATGCTTGTTGAATTCACTGGTTGTACCATGTTCTCCATCATTCTGAAACAGCTATATTGATAGAATGGTGGAATGGCCTTTTGAAAACTCAATTATGACACCAATTGATTGTCAATATGTTGCAGGGTGGGACTATGTTCTCCAGAAGACTGTGTGTTAGCATCCACTCTAAGGTACTGGTTCTCCTTTAGATAGGACTTACATGTACATGAATCAAGGGCTAGAAATATAGTGGCACCACTCACTATTACCCCTAATGATCTTCTAGAAAAATTTTTGTTTCCTGATCCATGAAGCTTTAAGCTCTGCTGGTCTACAGGTCTTAGTTCCAAAAGAAGGAGTACCTTCCAGCAAGAGACATAAAAATAATTCCTTTCACCTGGAAGTTAAGACTACCACTCATCCATTTTGGGCTCTTCGTGCCTCTGAATCAACAGGCAAAGAAGGGAATTACTGTACTGGCTGTGGTGATTGATGCTGATTTCTAAGGAGAAATAGGATTACTACTATACCATGGAGGTAAAGAAGCGTTTGCCTAGAATACAGAAGGTCCCTTAGGTCATCTTTTATTATTACTATGCCCTGTTATTAAAGTCAATGGAAAGCTGCAAGAACCCAATCCAGGCAGGTCTAGTAATGGCCCAGAAACTTCAGGAATGAAATTTTGGGTCACCCCACCAGGCAAAGGACCATAGCCAAATGAGGTGCTTGTTGAGAGTAAAGGGAATATGGAATAGGTAGCAAGAAGTTATAAATATGAGCTATAAGCACCTGATCAGTTACAGAGACTATCATGACTATAATGATTATGAATATTTCTTCTTTGTTTTGTTATGTATATTTTATATATATGCATAAAGCAAATGCCTTTATTTTCTTCCCTATCTTATTCCCTTATCATACAACATAAATTTTATTTACGTTATGTCATGGTATTTAAGTTATAGGATATCAAGTTAAAGAGTGAATATTACCCAAGGACTTGGACCCTCTTCTAGGGAAAAAAAATTAGTATGGTTCTGGTCATATGCAGTACAGTTGAGTACTGTTAGGCAAAAAGATGAATGGTAATATTTTTATTTAGAAATTAAGTATGGTTTAAGGATATATGTAAAATGGTGCCAGTTTGACAGCAGGTGTACTGTGATGGTTTATTCATGTGTCAGATTGGCTAGGTTTTGGTGTCCATTTCTTTGGTCAAGCAAGCACTGGCCTGATTGTTACTGTGAAGATATTTCTTAGATTTAAATCATCAGTAAATTGATGATATCTATGGCCGATTATATCTAAAATCAATTAAGGAGATTGCCTTCAATAATGACAAGAAATCTCATTCAATCAGTTGAAGGCCTTAAAAGGAGAACTAATGATTTCAAAAGTCAGAAGGAGGAATTTTTGTATCTCTACTTCAGTCAGTAAGCTTATCCTGGGGGATTGCTTGAAAACCTCCACTGGAATTCCCACTTGCAGCCTGCCCTAAGAAATTTGAACTGGTCTAATCCTACAGTTTCATGAGGTAATTCCTATAATAAATCTCATAATATGTACATTATATATATCATGTCAGCTCTTTTTCCTTGAAGAATCTTGACTAACAGTTATCAAACTGTATTTTCTCAGTGCCAAACTGTCCCTTATATACTCCTTTTATTTGCATGGTCAAGCTCCAGGAATCGAACCCAGGTCTCTGTCATAGCAGGTGGGAATTCTGCCACTGAGATTCCGTTGCCCACACTATACTCTATTTTATGATGCAAGGATTGGGATTCTAGAAACCATATTTCTGCTTTTCAGCTAGTTCCCTGACTATCTGACAATAGAGAAAGTTAAAGGTAGAATATGAACCTTGGGAAGGAAGAAGGGTCACAGTCATTCCATCTTCTTTTCTGTTGGTTTCCTGAGTGGTTCCTGTCCCTGGGAGCATCACATCATCAGTACGTCTTCTCCCTGGCAGAAGCAAGGTGACTTATTCACTCCTTCAACCCCATTTCAGCAGAGACAAGAAATAGAGGTGCAAGGATCATGCTATCGTCTTGAAAATGGTTTTAATCATTTTTAATATGTTAACTATAGATTTCAGCATACAAAACCAAGGGAACAGTTTCTCTGAGATTCTACTTGAGTTTCTCTTGAGATTCTGTCTCTTTGAAAGTATGTACAACACCCAATCATATCAAAGGGGTCAATTTATCCACTGAGGAAAGAGGATATATTTCAAAATGTTAGTATGTGCAGGTCACTGCTCCTACTTCCCCATAAGCCAAGAAATGGTATGTGTGTTGCTACATCTAACCTCAGCCTATTATTTTGTTTATTAAGCTAAATTCATTGTAGTATCTTTGTATATCAAAGAGATTTAAAATTAAGTATGCAAATGTTAGCAACATTTTTCACTTGGCCTTGCTAAACATATGCCAATGTAATATGCTCATGCTCGCTAAAGGAAAGAGCATTTGCCATCAGTCCTGGGTAGAATATAGAAACTACAAACACATTCTTCTAATTTGTATATTGTTGCTGGATAATTCCTGGCATCTCTGTCTCTTTCTATTTATATTTCTGTTTGCCTACCCTTAAGGACTAAATTTTATTCCGATCAATTGGTAGACAATTTTGCTGTCAGATGCCTAAATTCTTGGAATACTAATTGTGAGTTAAATTTTTTTAAATGTGGTTTATGTAAGATATATCATCTTTCCTGTCATATCATAATGTGTGAGCTCAAATATATTTCTTTGATCTGCTTTTGTTTTTTGTCTTTCAAACTGAACTCCCAAATGCTTCATTATAAAGAATTTTGAACTCTGTAGGAAATAGTTCCATATAACTGTCCATAATTTTTTTTTAAGTGTGATATCTGTTAATGGATTTCTGACATCTAAAAAGATAGATATGAGTTTGAGAGGGGATGGAATTGAAAATGAGAAATATTATTTTCCAATTCTAGGGTAGAATGCTTATTGAAGATCATTTGTATGAGAAACATTTCTAAAATGGTATCACAGCAAGAGGAATGTTCATCAAATTTTAGAGCTAAATGGATGATAAAGACTAATTAATGCTTTGTAAATGATAAAGTCCATTTTGGAAAAAATTATAATTTAGTGTATGAGAACAAAAGATGTTGAAGTGTCCATTAGAATGACAGAGCTGTTTTCTGTAGTGGCAATGTGGTGTGGTAGAAAGGGCAGAAAGCTTGAAGTTGGACTAACTTTGAATCCTTGTTCTGCCATTGGCAAGTCACTTAATTCCATGGGCTACAATTTCCTAATCTGCTAAATAAGAGATTTACTTATTTGCTTATTTACTTATAAAACTACTGGATTTGTTGTAAAGATGAGCAATAATATATCCAAAGCACCTTGTGCAATATCTGATCCAAGGCACTTGCTCTATAAATGGAATTAGATGGAGTAAAGAAATTACCACCGAGAAATAAGTATGAGGCTTAAAAATAAATACCAAAATAATTTAAAATGCGTATAAGAAACAACTTACAAAGGAGAAGTTCAATGAGATCCAAACAGGGGAAAACATCACTGAAATAAATGAGCTTTATGGATGTCAAGTAAGAGTTACAGATTTCTTACTATTAATAAAAAATATGGAATCAAATAATCAAGAAAGCAAAAAAAATCTTATCAAATTTCAAAATGAGAAATAATTTTGAATCTTTATATAAGGCAATTGAAAATCAAAACTAATGAGTAGCAATGGAGAAGGAAATGTCAAAATTAAACCATGTTATGAGACTCAAAATGAATTTCCACAGTAAAGATTAGAATCTCAGCCCTCTTCCTAAGAAAGACTACAAGAATAAAAAATACAATTCCTCTCCACATATTTATAAGCTTCTGTTTGCATTTTCTTTCCAAATGGCATGAGATCTTAATGAGGGCATAATTTTGATCAAGTCTTACCTTATACAAACCTATTCTTCTTTTAAAGAATATAAACTATAGCATTGAACAGCTACTACCTTTAAGCTGTTTGTTTAACCTAATTATTCTAAAATTAATTCTAAGTCTTTTGAAATAACTAAGATTTTATCTGAGTGACATTCTTTATACTATTCCAATGAGACAGATGCTTTAAGGTTTTATTTAAAAGGACATCCTTAGGCAAAAATGGACACTCCAGATACAAAGTTATTGTTACTTTAAAAAACGTTTTCACATACACGGTCTCTTTTTATTCTCACATCCCATCCATTTTATAGATGAGGGAACTGAAAAGCAGATATTACAGAGGTCAGTTCTATGATTTGAAATTCTGCTAGCTAATTCCAAATCATTGCATTTTCTAGTTTTCTGTAGTAATTTAGTTTTATTCAGGGTTATCTTTAGCTTTTTTTCTGCAGAAACCACTATCTTCTTCTTCCTTCCAATACCCCTCTTCTAAAAGGGATTGTGTCCTATTTGTCATTACCTACTCAGGTATTAAAATGTCTGCATAAAAGGCCATGTGGTTGTTATTACAAGATATTATTACATTTTTGTCAGAAACTTTTGAAGACAAAAAATATCCCTTAGTGTTTCCCATTCGAGATGGCCACCCAAGTTCATGTGTTTATCTCTATACAAATCACATTAAACTAACTCTCCAAAAATAGTTTCTCATAGGGAGACAACAGTAAACAGGATATTTTGGTGAATTTTTGAAAGATGGGCTCAAAGTGGCAGATCAACAAAGCAGAGGAAGTCACAGTACTGAATGAGCAGAGAAGACAGCAGTGGATAAGGAGAGTTGATATGACTGACAGGACAATAGAAAGGTTAGAAGCACAGACTTAATCAATTTCTAGAGGTGAGTGGAGTAGGAAGAGGGTATAATGCACAATGAATAGTTGAACTTCTGCCTTCAGAACAGCTGTGTCATTGGCCTACCTAGAACTTGTTGAGAGCTTATTAGTAAGCATTTATACCTAGGCACACACCTAGTCTAAAGACATTCTACAGCATCCTAGGATTTCTGGGGTTCATGGGGTAGGTATTGGTAACTGTGTAAAGTCTCCTCATTTTACCATTGAAAGTAAGGTTATCCTGACTGCCTGGTATCCTGGAGTGGAAACTGTTAAGCTTATTATCTAACACAGCTCACCTGTGTTAGATAATAATAAATATAGAAAGCACATAATCACTCTCTCATTCAAAGGAGGGCTTTTCTGGGAAAATGTTAACTATACAATGGCAGAAGAAAAACAGGCCAGTTATCTACAATAACTAAACTAATAATTTGTTAATGCATATGAATGGCTATCCAAGGATCACAATACATTGCTCATCTTGGTTTCTTCTGTGAAGTTTATTTCATTAAAAAAGAACAATTAATTAACTGCAGAGGATATTGATCTCTTGGGTATACTATTGAAAAAATATTTCTAATATTTTGTTGTCTGAGTTAACTTTGAGAAAATATTGCATTCATTACAAAGAATACTTTATGAACAAGGAGAAAATTCTTGTAAATTAAGAATATGATTGCCAAAATGAGCAGTTCAATGGGAAGTGTGAAAGAAAATTGTTATGAAAATCTTTGAGCACATGGAGCAGAAAGGCAAAGAGATGGAAGATATGATAGAGAAGTTGACAACCAGGAGGATCAATCCATGAGATAGTTCATGTAATGGGAGGTCCATAAAAAGAGAACAGCAACCAAAAGAAAAAAAAAAGATGAAATAAGTAAAGAAATGATAGAAAAACATCTCTAGTTTGAAAAAAGATGGATGCCTTCAATTGAAAGGGTCTATAAATAATAAGAAGTATGAATGGAATAAGATGATATCTCTGGATAGCCAGAGATATCCTAATTAAAATGCCAGAAATCAGGGATAAAATAAAGATCTTAAAGACATTAGAGAGGAAAAACAAAGGTACAAATAGTTCTTCTACAAAGGAATGAGTATATAAAAGTATTAACATAAGGCTTACCATCAGCAGTACCACTTGTAAACAAAACAAAAATAAGAGACAATTGCTTTCAAGCTCAATGGAAATAATTTTTAATCTAGCATTATTTATCAGTCAAAGTAGCAATGAAGTGATAAGGCAAAATAAAGACATGTCTAGTCATGTGAAGTCTCAGAAGCATTTTTCTCATACACATCTTCTGGAAGAAGAAAACAAAATGATGAAGATGTACTCTAGCAAAATGAAAAAGAAATCCAAACAAGAATAGGGCAAATGATTCTAAGAGCAGTGATTCTAATCTACGTGCTCATGGAGGAGAAAACCCAGGATTGGCCAGGAGTCAGCTAGTCCAGATTGGCATGGGAAGTTGAGGAAGGAACTCTAAGTGGAAAGTTTAAAGAGGGAAGCAAAAAGTATGGTCACAAAATTGGATAAGTGAAGTTCTGTTTTCTTTTGTACTTAGAAACTCCAGAAAAAACTTAACAGCTGTCTAAGAAAGTTCTGGCTAGGTTGAAGAAAACTAAAATGTGGCAAAATATTGAGCAAGCCATGAGTGTATAGAAAGATGCTTGGAACACTTTATTTTACTGTCACAATTTTAATAACATAAATTATGTTTAATTCTTAATTGGATGATTCATACTACTTAGTTCTATGGCAACTAGCATTTTTACAATTGCTATTATAAAGAATGTTATTTTGATTTTTTCAGAAATAGTTTACAGAGAAAGCATGGAAGCAACATTTACATGCTGTTCTATATCTTAAGTTATTAATGTTTACACTATAAAAGCAATTACCGGAAGATGTTTGTGAGTAAAATGGAGGAGGGAAGTTGGAAGGGACTGTACAGGCATTAATTTCCTTATTTTGTGTAATGGAGAATCAAGAGATAAAATTAAAAGTGGATGTTTCCAAAAATAGAGGTTTAAGTGTTCTATAAGTTACACAGAACTCAGTACTAGAACTGAAACTAATATGAGAAAAATTAGGAGAAAGAGAATGGGGGAAGTGAAGAGCAGTATGAAAAAAAGTGACTATCTCAAAGGGTAAGTAGATATCATTTAAAATTCCTAAGTCAAAAATATATAATGAACATATGTTGAAAGACGCTAATCTATGATTTAAAAATCCTAGATTCTGGAACCAACCTCCTGGTTTCAATTCCTGTCCTTGCCATTCATTGTCGTGCAACTCCAGCTGAGTAGTTAATGTCTCTGTGCCTTTATCTTCTCTAAAATGAAGACAGTAAGAATAAACATTTCATAAGGTTGTGGTGAGGACTAATGAATTACTATAGGTATATACATGAGATATATGCAATACATGTAATATATGTAATGCATGTTCATTATTTTGGTAGGATTATAGAAGTTGTCACCAAAGGCAACCTATAGAAATTGTTAAAGCAATTATCTTTGGAACATGGAAGTCTGGTGGCAGTGAGGAAGTGAGCCTCTGAAATAGAAGATATTGATTCTTTACTTCAACCTTGCTTTACTTCTATTAGTCAGGGTTCTCTAGAGAAACAGAACCAACAGGGGATATCTGTAAATATAAGATTTTATAAAAGCGTCTCACACAACTGTGGGGATGCATGAGTGTAAATTCTGTAGAGCAGACCACAAGCTGACAGCTCCACTGAAAGTCTTTAATGAATCCTTCAGGAGAGGTTGGCTAGCTGAAGTGGAGAGATTCTTTCTTCTGACTTCCCCCCTTAAAAACTTCAAATGATTAGATTAAATATCATGAGTTGTGGAAGAAATTCCTCTTGGCCAACTGCAGATGTAATCAGCCATGGATGCAATCAATGTGCTGATAATTTAGTAAAGCAGAAGGCTGGTTTATTAACCGACCACAAGAAGTCCTTTCAGTAACAGTTAGACCAGTGCTTATTTGACTAGACAACTGGACACCATCACAGAACCAAGTTCACATATGAAACTAACCATAACAGCGCATCCCTTATCAACTTGGCAAATATACACATCACCTTAAACCATATTTTATCTCTAAATAAAACACAATATATACATATTTTTCACTTAACACTACTCAACTGTCCTGTGTCCAACCAAAACATACTAAATCTCTCCAGAATAGGGTGCAAATCCTTGGGTAATATTCACTCTTAAACTTGATATTCTATAGCTTAAATATTATGACCTGAACAAATCAACTTATGTCATATGATAAGGAGATATGATAGAGAAAGAAACAAAGATATTTGCTTTATGTACAAATACAAATACATGTAACAAAGCAAGGAAGTAATATTCATAGCATTACAGTCCTCATTTCTGTAACTGGTCACATGGTTGTAGTTCATATTTTTCATTACCTTCTTTCACTACCCATTCCATGTTCCCTTTACCCTCAGCAAGCATTTCACCTGGGTATTGTTCTTTTCCTGCTGGGGTGACCCAGATTATCAGTCCTGAAGTTTCTGGGCCTTTGGTAGTCCTGTCTGGATTGGGTGATTACACTTTTCCATTGACTTTAATCACAGGGCATGGTAGTACTAAGAGACGCACTAGGGGATCTCCTGTATTCCAAGAAAACTCTTCTTTACTTCCATTGTGTGATTGCAGTCCTGTTTCCTCTTGAAAGTCAGGGTCAATCACCCAAGCCAGTAATCCCCTTCCTTGCCTATTGATTCAGAGACATGAGAAGCCCAAAGTGGCCAGGTGGCAGTCTTAGCTTCCAGTTCAGTTGAATCATTGTTTTGTCTCATGGTAGGAGCACTCTTCTTTTTGGAACTAAGACATGTAGACCAGCAGAACTTAAGGTTTCAAGGACAAGAAGCAAGTATTTTTCTAGTAGATCAATAGGGGTGATAGCAAGTGGTGCTGTGGTACCTCTCTAATTTCCACCACTTGATTCCTGGACCCCTGAATCCTGGCTAAGGGAGAAATACCACCATAGAGTGGAGGCTGATCCAGAGCATACACAGCCTCCTGGAAAACATTGCCCTAGCCCTACAGGTAACGCCACCTAGTTGGCACTGTAATTGAATCTTCAAAAGGCCATTCCACTGTTCTATCAACCCAGATGCTTCTGGATGATGGGGAACATGGTAAGATCAGACAATTCCATGAGCATGTGTCCATTTCTGCATTACCCTCGGTGTGAGGTGGGTTCCTTGATCAGAAGCTATGCTGTATGGAATACATGATGGCATGCTTATAAGGCATGCTGTAAGTCCTCAGAAGCTAGTTTTGACACAAGTGTTGCATATAGGGAAGGCAAACCCATATCTAATGTGTGAGTCTCTTACAGTTAGAATAAATTGCTGTCCCTTTCATGATGGAAGTTGTCCAATGTAATCAACCTGCAACCAGGTAGCCTGCTGATCACCTTAGGGAGTGATGCCATATCAGGGACTGAGTCTGGGCCTCTACTGCTGGTAGACTGGGCATTCATCAATGGTTGTAGCCAGGCTGGCCTTGGTGAGGAGAAGTCTATAACCTCCATCCCCACCATCATGCCCACTTTGTTCATGAGCACATTGGGCAATGACAAGAGTGGTTGGGAAAGAGGATGAGTGGTATCCATAGAACGGGTCATTCCAGTTGATTAAAACTTTCTTCTGCAAAAGACACCCTCTGCTGAGCATACACATGGGACACAATTATCTTCATGTTTTTTGCCCACTCAGATAGGTCTATCACTGTTACCTGTTACCCAGACTTCCTTGTCATCAATTTTCCAATCATTCTCCTTCCAAGTCCCTGACCATCCAGCCAAACCATTACAAACATCCCACGGGTCAGTATATAAATAAATATACTTCTGGCCAGTTCTCCTTCCAAGCAAAAGGAACCACCAGTTATACTGCTTGAAGTTCCACCTACTGAGAGCACTTCTCCTCACCACTGTTTCTCAGGGACATTCCAGAAAGGGGCTTCAGTGCTGAGCTTTTTTCACTTTCCAGTTCTGCATATTATACAGAACCATCTGTAAAACAGGCCTGAGTTTTCTCATTCTCAGTCTACTGATTGTAAGGAACTCCCCAAGAGGCCATTGCTCTGGGCTGGGAAAAAGAAGGTAATGTGGCAGGAATTGGGGCCATGGGCATTTGGGCCACTTCCTCATGAAATTTATTTTGTGCCTTTAGGACCCATTCAAGCTCTCTCTCATATATCATTTCTACTTTATTATTGAGTACAGCTATGTATGCCCACTTTTATGGCTAGGCAGGTCAGAGAACACCCAGCTCATGAAAGGCAACTCAGTTCTCATGGTTACTTGGCACCTGATTAAGCATTCAGTCTCTACTAAGGCCAAGTAGTGGGCCAAAAGCTGTTTCTCAAAAGAAGAATAGTTAGCTGCAGAGGATAGTAAAGCTTCACTCCAAAATCCTAAGGGCCTGCATTGTAATTCTCCTATAAGGGCCTGCCCAAGGCTTCAGGGAGTATCTCTATTTGCCACTGACACTTTTAGCACCATTGGATCTTCTGGATCATTTGCTCAAGTGGCAGAGCAGCTTGCACAGCTGCCTGAATGTGTCATAGGGCCTCCTCTTGTTCCTGTCCTCACTCAAAGCTAGCAGCTTTTCTTGTCACTCAGTAAATGGGCTATAGTAAAACACCCAAATGAGGAATATGTTGTCTTCAAAATCCAAAGAGGTCAACTAGGCATTGTGTCTCTTTTTTGGTTGTAGGAGGGGCCAGATGCAATGGCTTATCCTTCAGCTTTGAAGAGCTATCTTGATATTCCCTATACCACCTGACACACAAAATTTCACTGAGGTGAAAGGCCCCTGTATTTTCTTGGATTTATCTTCCAGCCTCTGACATGCAAATGCCTTACTAATAAGTCTTGCTCACTAAGTCTTGTAGGAGGGAGAAATGATCAAGGTCCCTGAACAAGGACAAGATTATGATATAGGGCAGGAGAATTGATATACCCCTGAGTTAGGGCAGTGAATGTATACTGCTGGCCTTGTCAGCTGAAAGCAAACTCTTTGTGGTGCTCCATACTAACAGCTATTGAGAAAAAAAGCATTTACCTGATCAATAGCTGCCTACCAGGTTCTAGGGGATGTGTTGATTTGCTCAAGCAATGATACCACATCTGGAACAACAGCTGCAATTGGAGTTCCCACCTGCTTAAGTATGATAATCCACTATAATCCTCCAAGACCCATTTTTTTTCTGCACAGGCCAAAGAGGAGAGTTGAATGGGGATGTGGTGGAAATCACCACTCCTGCATTTTTCAAGTCCTTATGAGTGGTGCTAATCTCTGCATTCCCTCCAGGAACTTGATATTGCTTCTGATTTACTATTTTGCTGGGTAGGGGCAGTTCTAGTGGCTTCTACTTGGCTTTTCCTCCCATAATATCCCTCACTCCATAATACATGGAGCCAATATAGGGATTCTGCCAGTTCCTGAGTATGTCTATTCCCATTATGCATCCTGGAACTGGGGAAATAACCACACAATGGGTCCATAGACCTATTGGACCCACCTTGAGATGGTTCTGAGTTAAAACTGAATCATTACCTGACCTCCATAAGCTCCCACTCTTACTGATGGACCAGAGTAACATTTTGGGTGCCCTGGAATTAATGTCATTTCTGAGCCAGTGTCTAATAATCCGCCAAATATCTGATCATTTCCTTTCTCCCTGGTAAAAGATGGTGTATCTCCTTGGTGAAGGCTGGGAGGAAAATTAACAGTATAAATTTAGCGCAGTGTAACCAGGTCCCTCCCCAAGTATACCTGGCCTTCCTCACGCTACAACATTGAATGCAGAATCTCTTCTTTGTGGGTCCATATCAATAAATTCAGCCTGATCCAATTTTATATTCTTTCCACCATTATCTGACACTTTTAATATCCATTCTCACACATATTCTTCTGATTTCTATATATAAATTAGAAAACTCATGTAGTTCTTTTGGAGTGTACTTCCTCATGGGTCACACTTTGGATCTCACCTTTCTGGGCCTGTTGACACTTTAGTCTAGTTATAGATCTTGAAGTACAGAAGAGTGATGGGGGTGGGTCACAAAAAGAATTAGAAGTATCCTTCAAGCCAAATATCTCAGGGCATTCTATTGCAGCTTCATCTGGTGAAACAGGATTAATCTCTCCAGACAGAGGAGTGAAGGCTGTTTCTCCAGGGGAGGTGGTTACAGGTTTAGTAGGCACTGAATGGTTAATCTCTTCAGGTGGAGGCTGGATGACAGACTCCTCAGGGCAGGCTGGAGGTCAGGTAGCTGCCTCCTTGGGCAGGTTGGAGATTTGGTGGCTGTTTCATCAGGGCACCCCGGAGGTGGGGGTGCTATTTCCTCAGAGCAGTGCATTTGAGGTTTGTCTTGCAGACTCAGCAAAATCTTGTGTTCCAATTTCCCCACTGCCATCATTATCAACCCATATGCCCCCATTCCAATTTTCATGATCCCATTCTTTTCCAATCAATACATTTACTTTAACACCAGACACCCTGCAAGATTGAGATTTTAGTTAGGTTGTGAATCTGCTACTAGCACATTGAGGCTCTGGATCTGTTTTTCAGAGATCTCAAGTCTGCAACCACAGGAAATAACATTTTCTTTCAGAGCACACATTTTTAAATCTTTCATATGGCATTTAGGTTGCAAATTTGAAGACTTCAGCTCACCCTTTGCCCTTATAACTGTATCCAGTGTACCTAAAAACAACCAACCAACATCATTACACCTCTCAACTGAACAAAACTCTTTTAAGGTATCAAAAACACTGTCACCCAGAGCCTTGCCTCATATAAGCATACAATTAGTATAATCATGTGGTGATATTTTGCATATCTCTATTTCCAACTCACCTCATGGACTGTCAGTGCCATCTTGATTATTAGAAATGGAGACATTAGTGCCTTTGAATCTAATCAGAGTAGAAAACCAATTGCAAAAACCCATTTTTGATCATGTTTCTCAAGAACTACCCTACTCTCAGTACCAACTTATATTAGCCAGGGTTCTCTAGGGAAACAAAACCAGTAGGAGAGATCTGTAAATATGAGATTTTATAAAAGTGTCTCACACTATTATGAGGATGCACAAGTCCAAATTCTATAGAGCAGGCTCTGAGCTGGCTACTCCAATGAAAGTCTTTGATGAATTTTTCAGGAAAGGTTGGCTGGCTGAGGCAGAGAGAGAGATTCTCTATTTTGATTTCTCCTTTAAAGCTTCAGCTGATTTAGATTAAATGCCACTAATTGCAGAAGACACTTCCCTTGGCCGACTGCAGATGTAAGCAGACATGGATGCAATCAATGTGCTGACGATTTAGTGAACCAGCCTTCTGTTTCATTAACCAACCACAAAAGGTCCTTGTGGAAACAGTAAGGCCAGTGCTTGACTCACCAGATGACTGAGCACCATCACCTGGCCAAGTTGACACATGAACCTAACCGTAGAACTACCATATTAATTTTCATCATATATACCTATTATATATTATAATAATGTAAAAATATTCCTTTGGGGATTAAGGACATTATAATATTTAGGTATCTTAGAGATGAGTGTACACTAGCATTAGTTATGCAAGAGGAGAAAGAGCCCACCCACTCCATTTTATAAGAAATAACTAGCATGGCAATAGAGGGTCTGTGAAAAAATACTGTTGCTTTCTGAGACTAGAAAAATGACAAGAAAAGACAGAGGCTGATATGGCATGGTGCCTTGCCTCTCCGTTATGAATCAAGAATCTCAAGCTTGAGAAATTTCCTCTCTTATGCCTTAAAGATTGATGGCATGACTCCAGGTGAAGGTCAAACCTTATAGCAGTTCTGGTAGTTCAAGGGTTTGACAATATGAAGAATTCTTTTGAGTAACTGTGACTGTAGACTTGGCTTGACTTGAGAATTGCAAGATTGGGAATTGTTTGTGGATTTAATACATGGGTGACTCTTGAGTGACACCACAAATATTTGGGCAGAGCTGACCCAGTGGGCTTTGAAGGGACTGAGATTTCTTGTGATCTGGGTAGAACCATAGACTGTGGAATGCAGGTATAAATGCTAATATGGTCTTCAATGTACCTACAGGTTTGTGAGGCTAGGGGAATCTACCTGCTACTGTCTTATGCCAGAAATATCTCCCTGGCTGGATTACTGCCAAAGGTTTCTAATAATTTCCCTTCCTTCAGATTCATCTTATCCAATTGATCCTCTCCTCAGTACTGGAACCAGAGTAATCTAACATGCAAATCTGATGGTGATGATATATAGAAAATGTTATGTTCTTAGTTGTTTCCAGAGAAATTCCTTAATTGAAAAGACTGACTTCATTAGAGAAAAAGTTTTGATTATAAGTCCGATGTGTGGAAGTAGTATCTAGAGTGTTGTTTGTTTTAGTGAAAGAGAAGAAATAAAGGAGGGAGAAGTAAGGGGAGACAAACCTAGCTACATGTCTAATCCTGTGGGGTACAGTTGGGCACTGAGCAGTGTCTGCAGTATTGACAAACAGCCAGTGATTCAGGTAGGTGTTGACAACAGGGGGAAACCTAATCTGAAGGTAGAGGATGGTAGCAGGAAACATCTGACGTCAAAAAGGCAGTGTCATGTTCTGAGTGTCAGCATGTTTCCAAAACAGTTATGTTCTCTTCTTTTGGCCATTTGAACAGTATCTACTGAAAAGACTTACATTTTGCTACCAGGCACTATAGGTTGTCCTTATTGCTGACAAGAATGAAAGTAGCAACCCCCCAAAATTTATTCTTGAAGAAGAGATACATTACAATTATAGAACAATATGTGATAGATATAAATGCCCATAATGCTCTTATATGGAGATTTTGGTTTTGCCCCCTCTGCTTTATTTGCTACAGCAGAAAAAAATGGAATGCAAACATCTCTCCTTGCTGCCGAGATGGCTGGAATACCAAGACCTTTCTGATTTGGAAAAAAAAAGGATTTCTCCAGAGTTAATGATCAAAGTATATTGTGAAAGATTAGGGGTAGAGAAACCTGCTTAAAGGAAATCTAAATTTTATTGGAGAAGCAGGAGGTAGAAGAATCTGGGGTTCTGAAGCAATAGAGAGCTTGTGCCACTGCCAGGATTTCCTTCAGAGAAGAGTGGGTGCAAAGAGAGGATAGAGAGGTAGCATCACAGGCATAGGATTGTCATTCTTGTCAAAGATTTCCATGTCCCCAACATGACAAAGACACGGGTCCGTGGACCTGAAAGGTCTATGCAGTCAGAAACAGTGTATATCTCAGCAGTAATCTATGTGGACATAGGACGATTGAAGGAGTACTTCCATCCCCTTGTATTATGTAAGATCATAGAACTTTGAAATTATCAAGGGGCAGAGATTAGCAAGAATAGCTGAAGTTGGATTATGTTTCTTACTATCTCAGAAAAATGAAAGCTTATCATTGAAATTACGTTAAATTGTGGAAAAGAAAGAAATTGGTAATTGGGGCTTATGTTCATGCCACTAATGATGCAGTTATTCAGAGGGAATGTTTGTGGTAATGTAATGGACATTGTAATGTTCCCTGATAAATGTCTTGCCTTCTTAGTGCTTTCCTTCATGGTTGCTTTGAGTTTGGGCTTATATTTTTTCTTAGACTGTGTAGCGAGTTCGAATTCAAGGATTTCATTGTTGACGGAGAGAAAAGCTTGACCTCTAGATGGTAGTAACACAAAATTTATTTATTGAGGTGATGCTTTGGCAAGTGTGTAGTGGGAAGGGCAAGTTCTCAAAGCAGGAAACCTTCTAGGAGTCAGCAGCGTTGAGGGAGCTACCAGAAGGAAAGCAAAGCAAGAGAAAACTCCCAACTCTTGGAGGAGAAGAGAAAGGAAGGAGGGTATTTACATGTCTAGGTGATAGTGCAGTGTCAGCAAAGCAGGTAGCCACAGAACTCCAAGGGGTAGAAGCAAGGTGGGCCTTATGAGTTTGTTATCTTATCAATTGAAAGAAGTTTCTGGGTGAAGTTCAAAGCAGGGGTATGCAAAACAGGTTAATTCTAAATGCCTAAAAATTGTTATTTGGACTGTTTTTGAAAAAAAAATGGATGTGTAAGAATTTGAGTTTGGTGTTGGCAGGCTTTTCTAATGGACCCAGGCTGCCTGAAGAAGTAAACCCTTACAGAAGGTCACCACATAGAGACCAGATTTGGCTTATTTATATAATGGACTGTAAACAGAAAAGGTCATAGGTCATAATTATGCTCATTTGGGCACATGTATTTCATACTTTCTCAATTAAATGTTTGCAAATACAGGTAGTCACCATTTAAAATTCCAAAACAGTTGGGAAGTGCCAACCAAAAGCTCCACTGATCACTCATTGGTTCCTCTTCAGCAGGTAAAAAGATATTTTCTCCACTGGCAAAAATTAAGGGGGGAGTGGCAAAATGAGATAGAAAAAATCAGCCATCAGTTACCATTATAGCTTTAGCAGTGGCAGTACTAGGGAAAGTGATTTCAAAGAGATGATTGTAAAAAATTATTGAAGCCCCTATGAACTAGAGTGCATCACAGACTGCAAAGGAACAGCATTTGGGCCTATAAATTTATGGAAGTCAAGAAATAAAGATTACAAATAATCTTACTTCCCATAGCAAATCCATATGTTTGGAACCAACTTGCTCTTTCACTAGGTGAAAAGATCTTTCCTCTCCCACTCCACTATATGTGTGTGTTTGACATTACAGTTAGCCTCCACACACATGTGTGTGTTTAGCATTACAATTAACCTCTCTGACCACTGCTCTTTTCCAGCTGTCGGTTGAGACCATTCTTAAGGCTAGGCTCGAGAAAGAGACCCAATTGGAAAGTCTTGGAAACTGAAGAGAGAGAACTGGACCTAGAAATGGAAAAAGGTGTTAGAAATGTGTACCTCTGATAAGTGTTCAATAGCTTCACAATTTCACTGAGGCTGGATGCTGACTATTTTCATCTCATGCATTGTTAAAGTTGCATCTAAGAATTCACTTCTCCCCCACCCCCCCTTTTTTTTTCAGTTTTCTTGGATTCCAGGGTAAATGAATATCAGGCATGAGGAATATGTGTAACAAAATGAAAAATTTATAGTGATCACTGCTTAATTTTGTTAAATTGTACTCAGGACAAAGATATCTCACAATGTTTTACATATTGCTGGATATTCTTTCAGAGAACTTTTGATATAGTTGATTGCAAAAGAGCTGATAGGTGACATCTCCTTTCCACAGCAGTGGTGGCAGCTGCAGCTTTCTATATAATCAAATTAGTTCCTCTTTGCACTCAAACAAGTCAGAAGCAATCATCTTCTAATCCACTCCTGATAAGCAAATGCAAACATTATCATGGTATGATGCTAATAGGACAAGATGTGAAGGCTGCTAATGTAATACAGACGTATCGTTTGGATATTATAAGCCATTTAGAAAAAAATGTGGATTTAGATCTTCTGTCTTTTACTAGTTCCATTTTCTTTTTTATAAGGAAGAGACAAGGCAGTGAGTGAAGAGAGATTCCACACAATTGCTTTATAGAATGGTCTGTTTCTCTGCTATTTTTGTTGTTTTCCCAATGCAGATGGTGAGACTCTTCAGTATTGGAGTGCCATTACTTGACCTATTAGTTACACATACATTTCATACTATTATTAGCTCTTAATAGCTATTCAGCACTGTTCACCTATGCTGATTGCTTTCTATAAGTTGAGAGCTAAAAATCAGCTAAGATAAATGAAGCCTTCAGAGAGAATTATTTTACTATTAAAAAGTACAAAGGGATTATGGATTTGAAAAACATAAATACAACCAACTGGAATCTGACCTTGAATGTAATTCAGGGATTAGGTGGAGCTAGCCTTATTTTTAAGTAAAATATCTTTCCCCAAATTAATATGAGAAAAGTTAAGTGGAGGCTTTAAAAAGCAGTTGGCCATTTTTGAAATGAGGAAACCAAAAAGGTTAAAAAAGAAACTGTGGGGGACATAAAATCAGTGATGAGGTTTCCCTCTAATATTTTCATTTATTCAGTAACTATCAATAGATATTAAGTTATATCTATGCCAAGCAAGACACTGTAACTGAATTAGCAAATAATGCTTCAGGAAAAAAAGGGTAATAAAAAAGTTTGTTTCTATTTCCATTGAAATAGTAAACATTAATTAAATCTCTATGGTTATATTGTCATATTGTCCTCATTTCTTCACTTTCCCCTTGGCAAGTGATCTTTCAGTGTGCTAGAGTGACTAGAGTATATTTGTTTACCTTGTTGGGTTTGACTATATGATGTACTTTGGGCAGTGGAATTTTTTTGTTTCTGGCATATTTTTTTTCACATTTGTTTTTTATTGTGAAAAATAACATATATATAAAAAACCCAATAAATGTCCAAGTACATTTTAACAAGGAGTTATAGAACAGATTTTAAAGTTTGGTGTGGCTTATAGTTCCACGATCTTTAGTTTTTTCTTCTAGCTGCTCCAAGACACTGGAAACTGATAGAAATATCAACATAATGATTCAGCAGTCATACTCATTTGTTAAATCCTATCTTCTCTGTTATACTCCCTCTTTTCTTTAAATAATACATATACATAAAAGCAATAAATTTCAAAGCACATCACAAAAGTAGTTGTAGAACAGATTTTCAGAGTTTGGTATGGATTTCAATTCCATAATTTTAGGTTTTTATCTCTAGCTGCTCTTAAATACTGGAAGTTAAAAGAAATATCAGTATAATGATTCAGCACGCATACTCATTTGTTAAACCTGAATTTCTCTGAATAACTCCACCATCACCTTTGATCTTTCTCCCACTCTTTAGGGGTATTTGGGCTATGCCAATTCTAACTTTTTCATGTTGGAAGGGACTGTCAATAATATGGGATGGGGGATGGAACTAGTTGATGTCCTGGAAGGTCTGGACCCTCTGCATTTCATGACTTATCTGGTCCAGGAACCCATCTGGGGTTTGAAGATTTCGGAAAGTTACCCTAGTGCATGGAACCTATGTAGAATCTCATATAATGCTGTAGTTATTCTTTAGGGTTGGGAGAAATGGTTTTGTTTGGGGGTTGGCAAGTTATGTTAGGCAGCAATGTCTAACTGAAGCACATGTAAGGGTGATCTCCGGTATAGCCTCTCGTCTCTATTTGAACTCTCTCAGCCATTGATACATTATTTGTTATACTTCTTTTCCCCCTTTTGGTCAGGATGGCATTGTTGATCCCACAGCCCCAGGCTCTTCCCTAGGGTCATATTCCATGCAGCCAGGGAGGCTTTCATCCTTGGCTGTCACGTCTCACATAAGGGGGAAGGCAATGATTTCACTTGCATGGACAGTAGAATTTTAATGAACTGGTTGTGAGCAGAGACCTTTAATGTACTTGAGTATTTTGGTTTGGACTTCTTCTTCTTGAGACAAACATTGCCTGGATAGCAGCTAGTCCAAAGAGAATGTGGAAATGAATGGAAAAGAATTGAGTTCAACAGAAATTCTTTAGCTAAAGTCAGCTGACTTATAGGTTAAAGCAGACCGCTCCAGCTGACCAGTAGTCGCATGTGCAAGAAAACATATAAATTCAAGTTGAAAGCAACTGAGTTTTGCAGTGGTTTATTACACAGAATTATAGCAACAATAGCTGTACTGGTATGAAACTGTTATGTACCCCATAAAAGCCATGTTCCTTTAATCTAATCTTGCGGGGGCAAAACTTTTGTTGGATGCGACCTTTTGATTAGGTTGTTTTCGTGGAGATGTGACCTCACCCATTCAAGGTGGGTCTTAATCTGCTTACTGGAGTCCTTTAAGAGGGAGATATTTTGGAGAAAGCACAAATGCTTGGAAAAGAACATGCCCCAGGAAATGCTAAGCTAAGAGATGAAATCCAGAGTTTGCCCCAGAGAAGCTAAAAGAGGAACCACAGGACACACAGAGAAAGCCACTGCAAGCAGAAGCTGAAAGCAATGAGCAGAAAACAAGGACCAGCAGACACCAGCCACATGCCTTTCCAGCTGACAGAGTATTCCATATGCCGGTGCTCTTTCTTCAGGGTCTAGGCATCATCTTGTTGATGCCTTAATTTGGGCACTTTCAGCCTCACGACTGAAAATTTGTAACCTATTAATTCTCCTTTGTAGAAGCCAATCCATTTCTGGTATGTTGCATTGTAGCAGCTTTAGCAAACCGAAACAATAGCAGGCTAAATATAACCTTCAAAATTCAATCAAAAAGTAAAGTTTTGGGATAATCATATGGATAATTCATTATTGGTCTTTGCCTACCATCCTCAGGAATTTTAGTTTCGAAATCACTTGAAAGCCTTCTCTAGCTGGAAAGTAATATAGTGACAAAAAGGACATTTCTCCAAAGAGGAGAGTTTCACCTATTGAAGGTATTGCATCTTGGGTTTTATTCATGCAAATCAGACTAGGATACAATCTAAGAGATAGATACTGCATTTAATTGGATTCTTCTTCCCCAGTCTCTGCAGTGTGCACTTTGTAGGGATCTCATTTGAGAATTTTGACTTTCTTCTTAAGATTAGTTCTTTGCCAGAAACCTTCACTGTATTTTTTGTCAATACCATCTCTGTCAGTCTGCTTTGCCAGGCTGTAGCTATGCCCAGAGCCACCAGAATCCCAGCTCCAAACTTGGGATCCCATCCACCTGTGAATTTTCACACATCTTATTTTTTTTTCTATAATGGAGAGTAAAATAAGTTTATGGAGATTTTATGGTCCAGAATAATCATATTAAAGCAAGGAAGGGACAGAAGAGATATGGGGTAGATATAAGATGGCCTAGTATATTTAGAGCTAGCTCAAGGGATAAAAGAAATCTCCTTGACAGGAAATTCCTGCTTTGACTCTTGTGGACATATGAGGTGTATTGTGGGTTTGGATGTCTATGAGAGTGAAGGAGAGAATTTGGAGTCAATATCAAAATGACCCAAGTTTTGCAAAAAACATGATAAGCTGGGAGCTAGACAGAAGCAGGGCAACAGATCATGGAAGAGCACTGACCTTAAGGGAGAGTGCTAGAAGATGAAGCAGTAAAATTAACGAGAAAAGAAAGACACTGTCAGGGACTTTTAATGCTTTGAATTACTGCATTTTATGTTTCTGGTTCATAGTTCAATGAGATAGTTTTTAAGGATCCTTGTACCTCTAGATTTCTATGATTCTATCCAGACATTTGATGGAAAATTTCTGTTGCTTTCCTAATGTGGCTGCCACATGTCTGCTATTTTAATGGACTTGTTTTATATCCTAAATATCCAGAGGAGATGGAAATAAATCATCTTGAGTTCCTTCTACTCCATCAGTTGACTAAGAAAGAGTCATAAAATAAGAAGAGAGAGTTTGGAAAATTTTTCTCATGCCATAGAAAAGAAATAATGATGGAGCTGAAATAAATAATTTGTAGGAATTGTTTTTGTGTAGTTATGATAATACATTTAAGAAAAGGGAAGGAGAAAGTTCTTGGTGATCCCTGTGTATTTGAGAATGAGACAAGGTGGGGATGCTAAATTTTGCACATTTTGACTATACTAGTGATCATTATCGAATCACCCTTATTTTTCTAAATTCTAACTTTTACTTAATTCAGAGTTCATCCTCCTAATATTTTGATGGAGTAAAGCTGATTATAAAAAATTCATTTTTCACTATTTGTCTTGATCTCTTGTGTTAAAGATTACAGTAAAATCGCATTAATTCAAACCTGATGTTTTAAGTCCCTTTTGGAAGAAAGTATGTCCATTTATTCTTCAAAATCCCCTAATTTGTGATCTCTAGATTAAGAATTAGACAGAGGTTTACTTTTGTTCCTTCTGTAAAAAAGGAGTATACAAAACCAATTAATACTCAAATTGAGACCACAAATGGAATGTTTCATTTACTTAAACTAAATTAAGAATTTAATATTAAATCTCTTTAGTCTCCTTCTGGCACTCCAAAAAAGTGTCCATACTTGTAAAAAGAAAAAAAATAAAACTTATCTACTTCAAAAAGCAGGTTAAAGACCTATAAGTTAGAAACTTTTCTTCATGTTAGATTACATTAGTCTATGTAGCAAAAAGCAATAATACTTCTTTAAAATAGTCCATAATTTTTTTGTCACTTAGAATGTGACAAATCTTAATTAATGAACCAGTATTTATTGAGATGAAATTCTGTGCAAATTGCGTATTTTTTGGAAATACAAAGAAGTACAAGACAGAGTCTTATCTTTCCTTAAGGAAATTATTAATTGAGGAAATCGAATCCTATACACTTATTTACCTATGAAAATGTGGTTATCAATATAAAACAGTACTTTGGTTTGATTCTTAGTTGCTATCTTGGTTTGATACTTGGTTGATACCTTGGTTTCTATCCTCCTAAAGGATTAAAAATAACAATTTCTTTCCTGTCAAACAACATAAATGACATGCATAAGGACCAGCTCTCCTGACCCCCAGCCAAGGACTCATCCCACTGTCCTGATGTCTGTGAGGTTTGTCTATAATAATCCCTCAGAGGCCCTGGTCTGCAATTCTCTACTAGGGCCTGTCTGTTCTTAGCAGAGCCTAGGCTTTGGGCCTTTCCCAATCCCTTTTCTATAGTTCTACCATTTCCAGCTCCCTCTGGTTCTTGTTCTTTGCTAATCAATGTAAGAATGGAAACCCTTGGAAAGCCATCAGAAGTGGGGAGGAGAGCAAGTCAGGGCATTTATTCCATTGGCTCCCTCTCTGCGAGGTCTTGCTATGCCCCTTAACTAAAAGTATCTTCTCCTCTCAAGAGGAGTAGCACTGTAGGATCCCTTGTCTTCTAGGACTCGGTAACCTCTTCTTCAGTTTGGCTCCACTGGCTCAGTGTGGGGATATCTCTATAAGTGCTAGTTCTGTGTTTCTGCTCTTTCCATTGTGGTTTCCTGTAGTCTGCTGACACCTTTGTAATTAGTCCCTTTGTAATACTCCTCAAGTTGCCCAAATGTCTGTGTTCTATTTTTGACACTGACTGATACTTGTGCATCCTTGTTAATTTTTTAAATTAATCAATTAACAAAAATTGTGGAATTTTAGGCACCATTGCAGTCACTGTGGCATAATATTTCAGCAAGGACCCCTTAATTTATGCCATTAGGCAATCATCTGATTTATTTACTCCTTATTGCAAGCTTTGAATTCTTGAAAAACCATGTGCAATTCTTAAATAAAAAATGATTTGTGTCCAGCAAATAGAAGAGATTTAAAAATGAATTGTTCATGGTGAATTAGTGAATTGTCAAATTTCTGTTTCATAAATAACAAAATAGAAATTTGGAGCATGTCAGAACACATTAGTACTCACCAATAAATAAAAGTGGTTTTATTAGAACTGGTAAATTATACTTACTTAATCCACATTGTCATGCATGGCATTTTGCTATATGTCTTGTGGGTTTTTGTATCCCCTAGCTGTCTTACGGTTCAGTAAGACAAACATATTGGGTAAGTGATATAATAAGAATGCAATTACAAATAAATAAATCTTGTTTTTCTGTGTTTCATACAGTACTGTTTGACTCTCCTTCCCCTGACATATTAGAGCGGAACTTAGTGAAAATGGGAGATTAATGTTCTCTTTCTCTCTGTTTAGGCCAAATGTAGAAATAAAATGGAAACATAAAATGACTGTTCAATAAACTTTAGAATCCAGAATAAAGGGGGCTTGCTCTTTAGGTAGATGTTGGCGCTTCTAATTTTTTAGCCTCTGGAGAGAGGAAATCTAAACAGACTCTGTGTGTTATGGATCTGGTCACAGGACTATCTGGTCACATCACAGAGGCCAAAGTCTGTAGGTACTGGAAGTGGGCACTGTCCAGAAAACAGACATCAGTTGAATCCTGGAGCTGGTGGAATATGTTGTACCATGAAGTGCATGCCCGGTTGGGGACCTACATCTCAGTCTCCTCCAGTAGACAAGGACATTCCCTAACAAAATCCGGTACTTTGACACCCAACTTCTAGGGCATCCCCGTCTCTTTATAAAATTTTCTCCTTTCCCCATCAGGGCTCAGGGCCCTTCAACTCTCTCCTGGCCCAATGGTTCATGACTGGGCTGCCCCTTCCCATCATCATCCCACATTCTAAACTTCTTCTTCTTTCTCCTCCTCCCTTGAAAACACCTATTTGTTAGCATATTATTAATGGCTCCTCTCTACTAAGTGATAATGGGATGCTAATAAAACAGATAAAATAATTAATATGCTATTAGATAAGTTACCTCCTTCTGTGAGGACTCAGGTCTCCTGACTCCCAGCATAGTCCACTTCCTACTATTCCAGATGCTTTTCAGAAAGTACAATCAGATTGTGTTTGATTAGCCTCTGTAACAGGGGGCTCTGATTTTCTTCAGATATCTGGGCATTAAGCTCTGAAATCAGGAAAAGAGGGTAGCTGGTGATGGTAAATAGGTAAAGTATTGTAATTATTTTAGTATAGTGTGCTGGTTTGAAAGAATGTATGAACCCTAGAAAAGCCATGTTTTAATCAAAGTCCCATTTCGTAAAGGCAGAATAATTCCTATTCAATACTGTATGTTTGAAACTGTAATCAGAACATCTCCCTGGAGATGTGCTTTAATCAAGAGTGGTTGTTAAGGTGGATTAGGTGATGACATGTCTCCACCCATTTGGGTGGTCTTGATAAGTTTCTGGAGTCCATAAAAGAGGAAACATTTTGGAGAATGAAGGAGATTCAGAGAGAGCAGAGAGTGCTGCAGCACCACGAAGCAGAGAGTCCATCAGCCAATGTTTTGGAGGTGAAGAAGGAAAATGCCTCCCGAGGAACTTCATGAAACAGGAAGCCAGGAGAGAAAGCTAGCAGATGACGCTGTGCTCGCCATGTGCCCTTCTGGCCTAGGGAGAAACCATGACTGTGTTTGTCATGTGCCTTCTCACTTGAGAGAGAAACCCTGAACTTCATTGACCTTCATGAACCAAGGTATCTTTCCCTGGATACCTTTAATTGGACATTTCTATAGACTTGTTTTAATTGGGACATTTTCGCAGCCTTAGAACTCTGGACTAACAACTCATTAAATTCCCCTTTTTAAAAGCCATTCCGTTTCTGGTATATTGTGTTCCGGCAGCTAACAAACTAGAACATATAGCTCCCTGAAAGAGACAAATACCTCTATTATCTGTACAACTCAGTGAGAGACCATTTTTAGTGCTCAATTAATTTTTTTGAAAACTTTTAACCTATTTATTTCCTTGTTTCAATTTTACAAATGGAAAAAAAATGTGCTGAGTGACTAGTCTAACTTTACTCTGCCAGGCATTACTGGCCATAGTTTCAGACCCCAAGTCTGTGTTTCTGCCAAATATGTCTCTCTTGCTTGGGTGATGGAGGGAAAATTAAATTCAAATTTAATTGTGGATCCATATAACATATAACTACTATATTGTTTAGAAATTTAAAACAGCATGTAGAAAAAGACTAATTATACATTAGTCTGGAAGGGCACATGGCGAACATGGCATCTTTTGCTAGCTTCTTCTCCTGGCTTCCTGTTCCATGAAGCTCCCCGGGAGACATTTTCCTTCTTCATCTTCGAAGGCCACTGGCTTGTGAACTCTCTGCTTCTTGTCGCTATGTGTCATTCATCTCTGCTCTCTCTGAATTGCCTTCATTCTCCAAAATGTTTCCTCTTTTATAGGACTCCAGAAACTTATCAAGACCCACCCAAATGGGTCAAAACATGTCATCAACTAATCCAGCTTAACAACCACTCTTGATTAAATCACATTTCCAGGGAGATGATCTGATTACAGTTTCAAACATACAGTATTGAATAGGGATTATTCTGCCTTTATGAAATGGGATTTTGATTAAAACATGGCTTTTCTAGGGTCCATACATTCTTTCAAACCAGCACATAGGTGTTAATATCACAATTCATAATCTTCGTATTTAAGCATAGTTGATTGCTTAGGAAATTTGGCAAGATAAACTGAGAGTTGTATTTTGGGTCAGTGAGGGTCACCTGTACCTAAGAAGGATCAAGGCAGGTTGTAGAAGTAACGAATAAGAATAAGTTGGCGATGTAAGTGGAAGACCTTGGCATAAGTATTTGAAAGTTTAGAGCCCTTTTTATTTCCCCTCTCACTCTCACCAACTCATTCAACAAAATTGATTGAGCATTTTATTTGGGGCAGACACTGAGCTAAAGGGCACAAAGGTGAACACTGTCTCCCCCACCAGACTACATGTAATTAGGAAAATGGCAATAAAATGCTCCAGCTACTGTTATAGAGCCATGCTGAGTATTCAGTATGGCCAATTCTAAGGAGATTTATTGAGAAGAAAAAGATAATATAAATTCAAATATCCTCAGGCCATATTTTTCTCTGCAGCCTATTTGTAGACATCTTGGACATTTATTTTGATTGTTACCGCTAAATATTTTATTTGAAGAGTAATGAGATCAGATTTGGTGGGAAACTCCCAGTCTATACATCAGGAGACCTCCGTTCTGATCCTGTCATGCCACCAACTTGATATGAAACTTTGGTCACACCATTTAACTTGAGAGGCAGTATAATATACTGTCTAAGAGCCCAGCCTGTGCAAGCAGAATACCTGGTCATAAATTCTGACTCTGCTACTAGGGATGTGACTGTAGTCAAATTGCTTAATCATCCTGCCCCTTGTTTTTCTTGTCTTTACACTGAGTGTGCTAATAATGCATAACTTACAGGGTATTCAGAGGATTAAATAAGCTGATAATGAATTAGCAGGCACATACATAGTTCTTGCATGTGCCAGGTACTGTTCAAGTGCTTTATATGTTATTATTAACTTCCTGGAACTTCACTTTCCTCACCTGTAAAATGGAAGATTAATACCAGTCTTACTTATTCTTACAAGATTGTGCTGCATTTCAAGGGAAAAAAATCAAAATAATAATTGTGAATACTCTTTTAAAGTGACAAAGAAACATTTGTTAAGGTAATCATTATCAGCATCACTATTCTCTCTATTTCCTCTCATTTATGGAATTCTTAGGGAATCTAAAAACTGCAATACATAGGGATATCAGAGTTCTCTGGTAATTCATTTTTCAGCTAATGTCTCTTTCCTCAGTTTACACACACTCTCCATAGAGAATCACTTTCATAGAGTACCATGATTGTTTAGAACTACTTGTGTACCTGGAAAAGGAAAGAAGAGTCAATTAAAATGGAAGAAGTCCTCTTAAACTTCATTCATACATTGAACATTTGTAATGCCATTTATCCTTAAATAAAAAGCTGAGCATCATCTGCCCATAATAACTTTGTGAAAGTGTTCACTCAACGTCCTTATAGGAAATGAGCTGCTAGCCTTTGGCTGACAATTTACTGTCAATGAATTCTGCCTGCTGTCTCCTGACAGTCTTGATGAAGCAGACCAAATAAGCCTATTAATATTCCACCAAATACCAATAAAGTCCTTGTTCAGTGTGATTTATTTATCATATTGATCTACCCTTCCAAAGCCAAGAAAAAATTAAATGAGCATTGGCTTGTGTTACCTTGAAAATGCAATACAGATAAAAATCAAATTGTTATCTTCTGTGTACTCAGAAGATTAATTGGAAACTCTATTCTTTTTGGTGTTCAATTTAATGCGCTAAACAGTTGTTTGGGAAATCATGGCCTGTATAGTATGGCAGCATTTAATAGAAGGTATCTTTGTAGCCATAGAATATCTAATTAAACAATTCTGCTTACATTTTTCCTTCTAAAAATAGTGTGAACAATTGGCACCATCACCTAAATGTCTTGTTACGTACTAAGAAGTATGTAATCCATTTATTGCTAGGAGTTGATGATGTGCAAATTTCAAAATAAATATGCATCTTCAGCAAACTGGGAAAGGGATCAACATACAGACTGCACAGGGCCAGAGGTTTATATGGTGCTGAGTAGTTTAAGAGTCTTGTGGATACTTCAAACTCTATCTTCGGGCTGAAAAATTTTTAAACGTTTTTATGGCTTCCAATCCACCATATTTTCTTTTGAAAAATTAAGACTGAAAAATTGTTATCTTAATGTTCAACTGTGAGGTCATCAGAGAAAGTAGAGAAGGAAATACCTTAAGAGTTCATTGTCCAATGCAGCTTGCTTTACACACTCAGGTAGTGAATGATGGGGCTTAAAGCCCAGGTATCCTGAAAGCCAGGACAGGGCTTTTAGTAGCATCAACAAATCTGTATCAAGCACCATTTTTGTGCCAGGCCTGGTCAGGTGCAGAGGACAGTGGCAACAACACAACTAATTCCCTCTCCAGATCCCTGCCATGTGGAGGTTTGTAAATTAGATCATAGCTAGGGAACTGAAGATAAAATAGGGATAAGCTCTATTCTGTTCATCTGCCTGTGTATTCAGGAAAATCATGAAGCACATGAAATTTGGTGTTGGGAGTTTTCCATTTCCATTTTTGTGTTTCTCTCACTTACACTTGGAAAACCCTTTTCTACACTCCCCAGGAATATCCAGCCACCCAGGCGGTTATTTGACTGCATAGGCTCACACTATACCCTCCCACCCCTAACCCCACCCCATAACACATTAACACACTTGCCCTCTCTTGTGTTCCAAGCTCAGTAACTTCTAAGTAATTGCTTACTTTCCTCTCAAACTCTCAATTCGGGGGTGAAATAGGAAGCAGTGACTCAAACTTCTTCACACCACTCAAGATTATTCCTGTGTTCTAGAAGGGTATTGATTTGCTTAAATGATTTATAAAGCCAATTTCAAAGGTAATAGGTATAAAATGAATTGAGAAATCAGAGGAGGCTGGTATTAGATTTGGGGACACAGTGGCATGTGAGTATGACTATTGTGTTCTCTAAGTCTAGTTTTTGAGACTTTTCACCAATTTAGATAGTAAGGCATTAACTTCACTACTAGGCATAGCATGATTGAAAGATTTTTGGGCAATTCATGAGACCTGGGTTTGTTTCACCAAGGAGACAAGTAAAGTTATTTTATAGAGTGTGAAGTAGATACCTTGGTACAATTTATTTAGCACTGAAAAGATTCCTCCAGCTGAGTTTTAAGTCTCTTCCTCTGCCTGCTGTTAGCCCTGGATTGGAGGGCAATTTATAATTGGTTCAAAAATTGTGGTTCTGTATAATATTAATTCTTTTGTATTCTTTCAGATTTGCTTCACGTATTAATACATGGTCAATGTGAAATTGTTTTGTGTATGCCTGAAAAGAATTTTTAGGTACAGCATTTTATATATGCTTTTTAGAACAAGCTTGCAGTTTTGCTACTCAAATTTTCCTTATCTTTAATAATTTTTATTTCCTTGATTTATCATTTCATTGAAAGAGGTATTCAAATCTCCCATTACTTTAAATTTGTTATTCTATAATTGTTTGATTTATTCAGCTTGAGGCTATGTTCATACTATTTCCAAATTGTTATAGTTGCTGTTGATTTGTCTCTTTTATCATTATGTCATTTATATGTCTTTACTTGATACAAATGATGCAACATCAACTTTCTCTTGGTTAGTATTTTTCTGTTACATTTTATTCTTTTACATTATTTTCAACCTCAAATTATAGAAATGTCTCTTGACAATTTTACATTTATTTGTTTCATACCAATTGAAAATATGTTTTTTATTTGGTAAGTTTAGTCTATATTACATTTCCTTCATTTATTGATTTAAATGGGCCTGACTCTATAATCTTATTTTGTGCTTTATTTACTATTCGTTTGACTGTTTGTTTTGCTTCTTTTCCCCCCTTTTATGATCTTCTGGTAAAGAAATTATGTTTTTTATCACCCCTATTTTTTTCACTACTGATTTGGAAGTTATTAACTTTATTCTTATTTTTCTAGAGATTATGCTTAATTAAAATTTTATTTTAAAATTTTGAAACACTCTCAAATTTGTAGAAAAGTAAGAAATGCAGTACAAAAAACTTCTTTCTTGAATAATTTAAAAATATTTCCCATTTAATGTGCCATTACTATCTAACACTGTAATGCCTTTTCTATAAGCAAGGGCATTCCCCTAAATAACCACGGTACAACCACCAAAATCCTGAAAGCAGTATTATTATATTACTACCCTCTAAGGCAA
This sequence comes from Myrmecophaga tridactyla, assembly GCA_004026745.1. Classification (NCBI taxonomy): domain Eukaryota; kingdom Metazoa; phylum Chordata; class Mammalia; order Pilosa; family Myrmecophagidae; genus Myrmecophaga; species Myrmecophaga tridactyla. Next base: position 62,642 of record PVIY010004931.1, read on the forward strand.
GGACTCCATTCTCATTTCACCAATAATTTCCTTTACAGCAAAAGGATGCAATTCAGAATCACAAAGTACTTAAGATGTCAAATCTTTCTTTTTGCTTTTATCACTTTTGTATTAGATGAGTTATAGATTTACAGAAAAAAGTCATGCAGAAAATACACTCAGATACTTTAAATCTTTTTTTTAATCTGGAAGAGTTCTTCATTCTTTCCTTGACTTTTATGTCTTTAACACTTTTGAGAGGTATAGACCAGTTATTCTGTAGAATGCTTCTCAATTTGATTTTCCAATATTTCCTAATTTTCTGTCAAAAATACATATGCTGAATCTAATCGTGTGTCAGAAATGCCATGTGTTCTTTTCATTGTATCTTATCAGGTGATGCATAATTTTGATTTGTCCATTTATGGATGACATTCACTTTGATCACTTGGTTAGGTGGTATATACCAGGTTCCTCCATTGTAAATTTACTCTTTTCCTTTTTATAATTAACAAGCACTTTCTGGTGAAGGACTTGGAAGCTATGAAAATTTCCTGTTCTCACCAATTTTCCTATTTATGATGTTAATATAGATTCATGATTTCTTATTGTATACTCGCTTATTATCATTCTTTCTTTTGATGCTCCATCTGTTCCAAATTGGAGTTTCAAGTGGGAGTCCCTTCAAGCTGGTCCCTGGGTCTTTTGATATGCCCCATCAATTTTTGCTGACTTCCTTGTTTTCTAGCACAAATAGATGCTATCTTGTACTTTTCTGTTCCAAACCAGGCATCTATCCTATCTCCAAGAAGCTCTGGTCCTTTATAGTGGAGAACGGTGTTTAAAGGCCCAAATGTGGGTGACTGGTAATCCTTGCTAGTGGACAGAGCAAGAAAATACATGTTTGTACACATACACATATTCTACACACATGAACACACACTTACAGTGATACTTATATCTATATCTGTCTATAGATATATTGAAATACATGACTTGATCACAATTCCTCAATTCTAAGGCAACATTTCCAAAGGATTCATTTTAGTTTCCCCCCTTTCCATACTTTCCCTTCCCCAATGATGAAATTCTGGGTTCCTTTAATCTTAGCATCATTGCTTAGTTGGTCAATCCCACTGTATCTAAACAATGTCCCACAGCCATGGTTGCACCCGCCCCCAAGTGGATGCCTGCTCATGATTCCCACACTCTGATGCCTGGGCTGGGGTGATGCCTTCCTCACCCCGCTGCCAAATCACGCTTGCTTCACAGTTTTGGTGAAATATTTATTGTTAATTTTTTAGGTTGGGATTATCTGAAATACTTTAGTAGCACACACTGAAGCACAAAGTAATGTCAAGATCAGACCTTTGATTCTGAGTTCTCTGATATGTGTCTTGAGAATTTAGGCTGTAATAAACAAATGTCCTTTTTGTCTCCCTGTGTTTGGGGAGTAGTATTTTTCTATTTTACTCTTTCACTGAGTGTGCAGCCCTTTGAAGGCCCTGGCTTTGGGCAGGCGTGTGAATTTCAGTGTTTCCCTTTGTAGGTTTAAGACCTCATTGCCTGCCCTGCCATGGGGATTATAGCTCCTTTGCCTAAGAGTAGCCACAGCTCACTGGCTAACTGCTACTTTTCAGTTCTCTCTGTTTTGAGTCCATAGAGATTTACTATTTTTTTTTAATTGTGCTTTTAGCTACACATTTATGGCCTATTCATTACATTTTTTTTTACTACATTTCTTAGTGTTTATAAAACACATTGCTTGTCCAAAATATTTTTGAAAATAAGACTCTATCCAGGTTATTCTAAATATTTGCCCACATTATAAATCTTCACTAAAGGTCCTTGGTGAATTAGGTCAATTTCAAAAAATGGTAACAGAGACTAGAAGACTTTTGACATAAGGAAAAAGATAAAGCAAAGTGTATATACCTAGGAATCTGTTTTCTGAAAAATATTTTAGAACTTTTAAGCTTACAGAATTTTAGTATATAGAGACTTCTGAAGTGCTGATAGTACCTGTAATTTGCCTAGGGTCCGTGCAGATAATGAGCTACAGAGCTGGGACTGAATCCTAAGTGTTCTGACTCACACCTAGCTCCCACCACTCAAAGCAAACACCATGCATGACTGAGTACTTGTCACCAGTCATTTCCCTTACAGACTCCCTAGACAGCCCCCCTCTTGCCCCTCAATTTCTCTTCCTTTCTTTGTTAATATTATGTATAATATATTAGCTTCCTTTCCTTAATATTATGGTATTGCATTTTCATTATTATATTTAACTGTTATTCATGCCAAATGCCAAATTCTTGCTGATGCTTCAGATTACATAGTCCCATGTAAGGCAGCCAGGACCCTATTAGTTTAATAAAGGCAGCTGGTCTTATTGAATATGGCCCTCAGGAGATTAGACACCTGGAGATCCCCACAGTAGCTCCAGCACAGGCCAGACAGCAAGGCTTAGACTGCAATTTAACCTGGTCATAGGGTAAATAAGTCAATGTAGAAAAAAAATCCATGTACTTTTCAAAGAAAATTAGGTTGAATATAAGCTAGGGAGCAGTTGTAGTATCATCTAAGCGCAATTGGGTTTATACCCTGTCAGGGTATAAAATGGAATGCTTTTACTTTTCCCATATCTGCTAATAAAACATGCATGGAGGAGCTCCCCTTTCTTCCTGGGCAGCTGGCTCCCTTGAAGCCAAATTTCAGCACCTTCATCTTTAAAAGAATTGTGTACCATTTTCTTAAACCTTGGTCTAGCATACTTTCAAATGTTAATTTCATGCTTTTTCTAAAGTTACTGTCCGCATCCAGGGCAGCTTGGTGTGAATGGGTGGTGACCCCTCCTGAGAGGATTCGATCCCACACAGTCCTTTGTTGCTCTCAGGGGAGAAAATGTAAGAAACCTCAGGCAAGAAAGTGTAAGAAACCTCAGGGGAAAAAGTGTAAGAGGTACATGTTTGAGGCAAAACACCTCAGCTTGAGGGATGCTGAAGTCTGTGGGGAATTGACTGCCACACAATGATTGAAATCAGCAGAGGCTGTGGGGATTTGAGTCAGAACATCAGAAGCATCTGATATACACAGGGTGCTCTCTCCTGTACAACTTTCCTCTTCCCTGTAATTATCTTTTTGGTGTTGGGACTAGGAAAATGATGCCTCCTTACAGGTCTGCCAATGTCCAAGAGGTTTCTGGTTTCTGTTTCCATGATGTTTTTGAGCTTAACCAGTATGCTGGTTTGAATCCATTATGTACCCCATAAAAGTTATGCTTTAATCCTGACCCAGTCTTGGGGCAGCCATTACTTTTAATCCTGATTCAACACTGTAGGTTGGAAACTTTCGATTAGATTATCTCCACGAAGATGTGACACACCCAGTTGTGAGAGTGACCTTTGAGGATTTGATCCCACACAGGCTTTCGTTGCTCTCATGGAGACTCATACTCATTGTCCAGCTGAGCCCCAGCTGGCAGCTTTCCACCTCATTCCTGTGATACCTGTACCTATGAATCTGCAACAAGCCTTTAACCCCAACTCCTGAGACTGCATATGGGCAGAATCCACCTTCCATAGCAAGTGAAAGCAGAGAATTGAGGCCCTTCTTTATCTAAAGATTTCATTGACTCCCAACCCAACTCACCTTTACCAGCCCTCCTTCCAACCCCCTATCTTAGAGATTCCCTTCTCTCAGCTTTGAGGAGGAGAATCATTTAAGGGATACTCTTCCTTTACATGGAGGTGGTACCAAGCTTTGTGTGTGAGCCCTGCATTCCTCCAAACCAAGTCTGCTCTTATGACTCAATATTTGACTTCTCTTATATCTAGGAACAGAGGAAGCCTTATTGGAAGAAAAGTCTTCTTAGGACTTCGTTTTCGAAAATTTAGTTAAAAAATGCATTTTTTTTTTGCCTTTTTTGAATTTAAGCAATGGGAATTTATTGGCTCATGATTTTGAGGATAGAAGCCCAAAATTGAGACATCAGCAAGGTGATGCTTTCTCTCTGAAGACTGTGGCATTCTTGGCTGATTGAATGCCACAACCAGCTAGTTGATCCTTGGGTCTACGCTTTCCTGTCACATGCAACTGAGACTTTGTTTTTAAATTCCTTCTACTTTTCTGTGACCCTTTTCTCAGAAGCAGAAAAAGATTTACATCAGAACTGCATATCATTCGGTTACACCAGCAATGCAGGGTTTCAGGCCAAACTGAATTTCATAAAGTTCTTGAAGTTTATGTATGCTGGGCTTCTTTTCATGCTATTTGTTTTCATAGTATTTATAATATCTATGTGGCCCACACCCATCAATGTAGCATCTGAAGCACTATTAACAGAAAGATAGAAGAAAGAAGTATTTATTTTTTCCTTTTGGGCTTAATTTGATACAAGCAACATCTTCACAAAGGTTTTAAAACCTCATGATGCACAGCACTTGTCATTTGACTCCACTGCAGTTTCTAGATGTCAGGCTAATAGAGAAGGCAAAGTACAGTCTCATTTACAGAATCTCAGTGGGCACTTGTGATGATTAATTTTGTGGGTCAACTTGGCTAGGTTAAGGTGTCTAGCTGTTTGGTTAAACAAAGGCCTTGTTTCTGCAAAAGTATTTCATTGATGGGATTAGCACATGCGATCAGTTGACTTTAAGTAAAGAAGATTAGCTTCAATAAGGTGGATGGTGTCATTCAAGCAGTTGGAAGTCTTAAAAGTGAGAACTAAGGTTTCCAAGAATCAAAAGGAATTCTGCCTTAGAGAATGTATCCTCCACTCTGCCCTGCTCTCCCCATAGACTTGGATTAAAGATTTCAATACCACTCCTTCTGGAATTTCCAGCATCCAGTCTGGTCTTACAAAACTTGGATTTGCCAATCCCCACAATCATATGAGCCAATTCCTCATAATAAATCATCTATGTAGATAGATAGATAGATAGATAGATCGATAGATAGAATTGTGGTATTTCTGTTTCTCTGGAGAATCTTTTTTTTTTTTTTTTTAAATTTGCATATGGGCAGGAGGCACCAGGGATCGAACTCCAGACCTCCAGCACAGCAGGTCGGAGCTCTGCCTGCTGAGCCACGGCAGCTGCCCTCTCTGGAGAATCTTGACTAATATAGCACTATTGGGTCAATTAATTTTCCTAACACTGTAGTGAGCCTACAATTATTTGGGCTGGAGCTATCCCTGAGGGACTACCTAGGTTTTTTACAAAAGAAGCAAAAACATGGGGGCAGGGAGTTCTGGAACAGTACGCTCACAGAAAACTCTTCCTTGTGCTGGGACAGTTTTTAATTCAAACCTAATTTATGTGTTTGGAGTTTGGATAGAGTTCATTCAGGAAAGCTGAACACATCATCAGAGACTGTGGCAACTGTAAAACTGTGGGCATCAGGGACTATCTAACAGTGGAGATATGATTGTTCTGGAAGATGGTTGGGTATATACAGTTGTAAGAAATCCAGGAACATAAAGTATTTGGAGATTCATATAGGAAGAGAGTTGGCATCAGGTCTTAAAGGGAGAGTTGAGTGACACTCAGGACAAAGACTTCTTCCCTAGAAGAGAACTGGCATGGGGAAGGCAGACTTCAAGCTCAAGGGCATGGGGTCTTAGGATAGTTAAGAGAAATTAAGAAATGGGAATGAAATAAAGAACCAGTTACTGAAACTGGATATTGTAGTGATGATCTAGTAGGAAGTATGCATAGTGGTTAAACTGTACAGTCTGGCTTCCTGCCCTTGAATCCTGGCTCCACCATTGCTCTGATCTGGGGCAAATGGCTTAACTTTTCTGCTGGAATTGCTGAAAAGTTATGACCTCATAGTGTTATTGTGAAGATTAAATGAGATAATGCATATCAAGTATTTTGAACAATGGAAAGCATTAATTGATTAGTAGATGTTGATTATTTTTACTTAAGAACAAAGCAGAAACCCAATAGTTAGAATTGGGGTTGAAGTTTGACTTCCTCTTGTGACTTGAGTATTAAACTTGATCTCCATAAATTCTTGCTGTGGAAGAAATTAGGCCAAGAATTACGGGAGAGGCTGGTTAGCAGGAGACTGCCACAATCGGGAGCACTGGTCTGTGGACTGAGGGAAGGAAATTATTCCCGACACAGCAACTAGAGTAGTACATGTGACTTAGACATGCATTTCTCTTAGCAGCAAAGTTTCTACTTTTGGGGCACCACAATTTGCAAGTCAGTCCACATATATTAATTCATCTGTCACCTTGTACACTACTTAGGGAATTATGATGTTTTCTATTCCTTTGGAGTCTGTTGAGGGAAACAAAAACATGGCTACTGAGCCCCTTCTGAGAACATCTTTCCTCACTCCTTTGCCTTTCCTCCCCAGAAGCACTGGAGTGAAGGCAAGGAGTATAAATTGAAAAGCAAACTCATCTTTCAAGTACATAAAAAAGATCAAATGCAAGCATTGAGGAGAAGAAGTATGAGGCAGACAAAACATCTGTGCCTTAGGGAGACCTAAGAGGAATAATAGGATTGAGCCATAAAATGTTTATGGTGTCCTAGGAATAATTGAATATTTCCTGGTTTGTTGTGCTGAGATTTTATGAGCCAAACAGGAGACCTTTAAAGCTTATTTCCTGATGCTCTTCAATAGGTTTAATTAAGGTTGGACTTGAAGCTTAAAGTTGTTTGAAAACTTAAGATTTAAAACAAAACAAGAAACCTATATAGCCACTGAAGCAGGTATCTGTGTAAGGGCTGAATCAAATGAGCTAATAATTTGGCATCCTCTCAAAGCAAAATATTTAATGTTTTCACTTAGAGATCTTTCAGAGTGTGCTGAAATTAAATTTTTGATTAATACAATTTACATACATCTTTTTTATCTCTATAGCTTTACGTTGACTGTCCCCTTGTCCTTTTCCTTGAGTTCTCTATAAGACAAATTTCTAGTAACGCCCACTAAATATCACTCAAATATATACTCACTAAAGCATTAGAGAAAAATATAGATTTTATGGAGGCTGTTACTAGAGAGATAAGGAAGGGAGTTGAATAATGTAGTTTTAATAAGAAGAAAAATTTCCATTAAATAGGGCAAGTCTCTCTTCTCTGTCTCCGGTTGTCTTTTTCCTTTCAAAATAAGCTTTATTGCTTTTGTGACTTCCCTTTTCTTAAATGTTTCCACCCTTCTAGAAGTAGCTCTTTTTTGGTTATATAAGGGATTTATTTCCTTTTCTCACTTCCATCTTATCTCAGACCTTGCTTAGCCATTAGACATATCTACCATGTTATATATTCTGAGTATTGAATCAGTGGGAAAATGTTTTGTTTGCTTTCAATAATAATGACAACAATAATATATTTTCTAGATAGTAGTACCCTTTAAGAGGTCTTTAGTTTGCTGCTGGAATTGCTGAAAAGTTAACACGGTTAATAACACCTCACAGGGTTATTGTGAGGATTAAATTCAGAATGCAATATACAGGAATGGGTTAGCTTTTTCAATGGGGATTTATTAGGTTGCAAATTTACAGTTCTAAGGCCATGAAAATGTCCAAATTAAGTCATCAAGAAGCAGATACCTTCTCTGACGAAAAGCTGTTGGCATCTGGGGTTCCTCTGTCACATGAGAAGGCACATGGTGATGTCTGCTGGTCCTTCTCTTCTGATTCTGATTTCAGAATGGCTCTTTGCTCTTATAGGTCCTTCTTGCTACTCCTAGGGTGCTTTCTCTCTCAGCCCTCTCTTCTGGTTTGTGTCTTTTATCCTCTCATAAAGGACCCCACAAGGAGATTAAGACCCATCTTGAATGGGCTGGGTCACAGCTCCATGCAAACAATCTAATCAAAATGTCCCACCCAACAATACATATGCCCCCACAGGGATGGATTAATTGAACAAGGCCTTTTATGGGGTACATAACAGCTTTAAACCAACACAGGAGGGATTATATTTAAATACAAAAGAAGGAATTTATAACATGTTCTGATTAAGGTAAGAATAAATTTAAATCTCACTGATCAGGTGTTTTATAACTGGCACAGTATTTACTTTTTACTTCAGTGATGATTTAGGGTGTTTTCTAAGTTGGTAATCCAGGAACCTATTCAATATATATCTTTATTAGTCTTGCTTTGTGTTCACCCAGTCCTCCAAGAACAGACAGAGGTTGTTTGACATTACTAAAAGCCAGAATTGATGGAAGTTCAGTTTCCATGTTAGTGGAAATTGAAGTGCCTCTCCTCACTCTATGGCCACTAGAGAAATCTTTCTACACATGCAAAAGCATTCTTAGAAGTGAGGAAGCAGAAAAAGATGATGGTGTTCTTTTTAATGTATGCCCAGAGAATATTCATTTTCACCTAGCTACTTTTCTTAATTCAGTGAGACCTCTTTTATCATATTACTTCTTTGATGGGCAATGTGTCCTTATTCTTAAAGACCATAATTTTTAATTGAGAGAGAATTGAAAGCTCTTCTCTTGAAATTTGAATGTAATCTAGAATTGAAGACCTCACTTCCTTGTAATCCTAGCATTTACAACCTTCATTGTTTACACACTTAACTATTAATCCATAAATCATAGAAGAAGGGCAGAGGGCTAAAGTCTAATGTGCCTCCCAATTCATAGTTAGTGCTAAAGGAAAGAAATCCCCACTTCACTTCTCTATTTCTTTTTTTTTATTTTTTCCAACATGGGCAGGCACCAGGAATTGAACCTGGGTCCTCTGGCAAGAATGCTTGCCTGCTGAGCCACCGTGGCCCGCCCACTTCTCTATTTCTTTTTGCCTGGGGTTTCTGAATTACCCAATGCATCAACTTAGTCTCTCCTTTTTCTCTATGCCCTACCCTGCCCCAGTAGTAGCATGTTTCTAGGATGTTCAAATGAGCAATGGACTTGTAATTGAACACTGAGGATAAAAGTGGAAGCAGGGATAATTTCATTTCTCCAAAAACAGAAATTACTACCAGGAAGATTCAATTCATCATACTCTGTATAAGCCTGACCGGCCTTTGATTGATGATAAAGACATTCAGTACTTAAAAATGCAATTGAAGTTGCCTCTGCCATGACTATTTATTTCTTTAATCACTGAAATTCTTCAAGAAGCATGAAAAATAAGTAACTACATCATAATTGAATGCCTTTTCTTCTCTGTATCTCCTTGTATTTTATTAACCCTCACTTTTCTATTCAGATTTTATGTCATCAGAAGATATATATAGCAATTAACCTCCTGCAATCTTTTAGATATGCCAGTTAAATATTCTTGTGACACCTTTAAAGTAATTAGCATCACTTCTTTTGATGAGCAACAATTGTCAAAGTTTTCCAGTTCAAGTTCCTCATTCAACACTTGAGAAAGGTGAGGTCTGAAACATATCAGGATTTACGCAAAGCTACTCAATTTCCTAGCAAAAGAACAGACTAGAAATTGGCTTTCCTTAAGCTCATTCCAGCTTTCTTTCCCCATGGGTTATTGCTGTATGTTTTTATATTTCATTAAGCAAATACATATGGCACAAAAATTTGTGCCAGGCAACATCCCAATTATTAATTCTTTTTATTCTTGCAAAAATTCAACCAATTCAGTGCTATTATCATTCTCATCTCGCACAGGGTGAAACAGAGAGGTTAATAATTTGTGTAGGATCACAGAGTTTGTCAAAGGCAGTGCCTGGATCAGAACACAATCAGCTCTGACTCCAGAATGCATACTCTCAATCCCTCTCTCCTGCTGCCTCTCCAGCACACTATGCAGTAAACACGTTTATTAACAAATTCCAAATGATATATAAAGATATATCCATCTGGAAAAACAGATATTAACTCAATCATCAGTAGTCAATCAAAGTTTTACTATGTATCCAGTCTAAAGTTACTTCTTAGAAAGAATTTTCTTTCAAATTTTAAGATTCTTTGAGAATCTCAAAAAATAATCATTTCTACGTACTTACTGGTGCCTAGTGGCCTGAAGAAATATTAATGGATTTATCTTAGGTGTCTTAATTTTTAAAAGGATTATGGAAATACTTTCCCATGCAAATCTCAGCTAGGAGAGTCTTTTTATCTCTTTTGATACAAAAACTGATGCAAGAAACTCAATTCTTAAAGATGACTTTTATCTCATCACGCTCCCTAAGACTTCTATATTTTGGGCATGTATCAAAGTCAACAGATGCTTTGGCAGTTTTTAGCTTTCACAGGTATTTTGTCATAGAATAGAGGGAAATGAAGTGGAGGAAGAAAGCCTCTTTGATTTTGTAGTGAAGGGTAGGTATTTCTCTTAAATCAATAAAGAAAATCCCACAGTTACTTAGATGTCAATCAGCAGTCAATGAAAAGTCAAGGCAAATAATAACGAAGTGAAAAAATAATTCTTTAAAAAGTTTAATCTGGAATTTAGTTCATGCTTTGCCATTTTTTGACTGTATGAACTTGGGAAAGCCACATCAGTTTTTTGGTTCAGATTCTAGAAGGTAGACTTATTCTGGTTATTGTCACAGTGTTGACAATATTGTCACAGGGTTGATATAATGGTCAAATGCATTATGCCTGCATAGGGGAATGATGCATACTGGGGAGATGGTAGCACGACTATTAAAAATGAGGAGGGTAGACTTTGTGTAAGTAGGGGTAGCAGGAGAAGGATCTGATGGAGAACACATAAAGGCAGCTCAAGAGGTGAAAGGGAATGGACTCTGATGGCTTGGCATGGGCAGAATCACACTTAAACTAGAGAAAAAAAGGGCCTTCATTTCAGCACAACATCAACATCTGAGAGCTTAGAAGAGCAGAGCGCAAGACTTGTGCCCTCTAAATTTAGCCACAGAAAATATATATGAAAAGAGTGAGCAAAATCACTTAACAATTAATTGATCCATAAGATCATGCTCCTTATGTAATGTTAAAGGTGCACAATGTGGAAACAATTCTCAAATTCGTTTAGATAAATTTGATGCAAATTAAAAATGTCTCATCACAACCAAAACAAAAATTTCAGCCACAGTTAAGAATACTAAATGAAAGCTGCAGTAGAAATGAGTGGAAGAGTTAAAAGAAATGGTAAAAAGAAGAAGAGGATAAGTAGAAAAAAGGAATTGCATAGAGAAAACCTATTAATTGGAAACCCAAGTAATAAGGTGTTAGAGGTAAGTTTCAGGGTATCTGCAAAGTGGAATTTATTATTGAAATGGTTTTAGGAGAAAGGATCTGAGTTTTTGGGAGAATATTAGGGTGATTTTACTGAACAAGGCAAGGTGAAGGTTTGCTTATTCTCATCAGGAATGAAATCCAGGGAATGAGAAAGAATGTCATCCAGTTAAAATGATATAGCAATGTATTTACAGTTTGAGTAAAAGAGGCAGGCTTGTGATTTGTACTGAGGAAATAAAAATATAAAGTATTTATAAAGACAACGCATATGATAGCTGTCTTATCATTGTTAATGCTCCTTTCTGCTTCGTGTGCCTTAAAAGACTGTAGCTTTCAATTACAATAACTCAGAATGGACCCAAAATATTAACTATATTGAGCATCACATCTCTTATTTCCCACTTAGTTTCCTTACTTTGCATGTCAGGCAAGCATCTTACCATCACAAAAAAATATTTGTGCTGAGCTATGTAAACATTAGGGACTACATTTGAGTTTTTGTGGTAACTAGGCCAGAATTATTGCATCTCGACATTGTGCCCTACTGTTACCTCAGTAGGCTGAGCCAAAAATTAAACCCTTTAGGTTATCCAAAGAAAATAGTCTTAATGGTTCTCTCTTATCAAGTTACTCTGGCAGGACAACACTGTACTCTTCATTTGGGCCTTGTATGAGCCAGCCCTGGACATCTCAATTACAGATACTAGTGAGTCCCTTTGCTTTAGTCCAAATGAACAAAGTCTATTTCTAAGAAGAGTATAAACACTGTCACATTCAGAATATTTGTTTGTTCGTCTTGTGAATCTTTAGCTATATTTGGATAAGTATGATTGACATTTGCCTTGAGAAATTGACCTATCATCCCTTCAGCAAGATTTACCTGTTCGATTAGAGGCAACTTGTCTAGTCTTATTTGTACTAGCCATTTAGTTCTTTGTCTCGGGAAATTCTCAGTCATCACCACTTTTCTTAAAGTCTGAACATTTGTTAGAAGTAGGTGAAGCAGGAAGGTGATAGTTCAAACAAGTTTTCTGCATATCTATTCCTTTAACTTAGCTAAGTTCAGGTCTGTGCTTGTTTGAACCTATTTCATACCCCAGAAAAGCCATGTCCTTTAATCCTCATTCAAAATTGCTGGGTGAGATATTTTTTATTGTTTCTATGGAGATGTGACCTACACAACTTCGGGTAGTAGCTTTTGATTAGATGGTTTCCGTGGAGATGTGTCTCTACCCATTCAAGGTGGGGTTGCTTACTGGGGACTTTTAAGAGGGAACCATTTTGGAAAAAGATTTACAGCCTCCAGAACTGAGAGAGCAACCAGAACCAACAGAGTCACCAGAACTGATAGAGCTCTGGGGGCTGTTGAAGAAGCCTGGACAGAAAGCTAACAGATGTCGTTATGTGACTTTCCAGCTGGGAGAGAAATCCTTAATGTCACTGGCCTTTATGAGCCAAGGTATCTTTCTCTGGATGCCCAATTTGGACATTTGCCTTAATTTGGACATTTTCATGGCCTTAGAACTGTAAACTTGCAACTTAATAAATTTCCCCTTTTAAAATCTGTTCCATTTTTGGTATATCACATTCCAGCAGCTTACAAACTAGAACAAGGTCCATGGCAAAAATAATAGTATCTGGCAATTGATATTTTGCAAATAACTGGTACATGATGGTCACTGCCAGGAGAGAGGTTATAGATAGACCTGAAACACTTCAACATATTACTAAGTGGGACTCTTTAATAAAGGGAATCTTTCCCTAGGAAAGCAAAGCTTTTTGTTCACATCTCAGCCTAATACTAGAGCAACACTCAGAGATGTATTTTTTTTTCTGTTTTTTTGTTTGTTTGTTTGCTTGTTTTTTTAAAAAATAAGAATGAGTTTTTAGCTTCTGTTTTCCTGAGAATGGCTCCTGGTTATGCTGAGTATGGAAGAGGGATTAGAGCACCCAAAAAGTAGGTTAGAGAAACAAATAAAAATTTCCTCAAGGTTAATGCTGATTTTATAAATTATAGCCCATTATTGAGCTGTACACTTAAGGTATGTGCATTTTTTCCACAAGTACATTATACTTTAATAAAGAGTTAAAATAATTATCATCAGCTTAAATGACCTTGCTCCAATTTCTCTGAAAGTGAAGGAGCCATCACCAACTGAAATATCTGTTAAAAATAAGTCTGTAGCATCTCCCAAAGCTTACCTATGTGTACTAGTTTGAGAGGACTGATGTACCCTAGAAAAGCTAAGTTTTATTCCTAATCAATCTTGTGGGAGCAATGGTTTCTTCTAATCCCTATTCAGTAGTATAGGTTGGAAACAATGATTAGGTTGTATCCATGGAGATGTGACTCAATCAAGTGTGAGTATTAAACTTGATTAAATGGAGATGTGTCTCTACCCATTCTATGCAGGTCTTGATTAGTTTACTGGAATCCTGTAAAAGAAGTATTTTGGAGAAAGCTTCAGAACGACATGGCCATGAGGATCAGAGAGTCCACCAGCCAGCAACCTTTGGTGATGAAGGAGGAGAAAGCCCCCGAGGATCTTCACGGAACAAGAAGCTAGGCGAGAAAGCTGGCAGACTGTCGCCATGTTCACCACATGCCTTCCCAGTTGATAGAAAAACACTGAATGTCGTTGGCCTTCTGGAGCCAAGGTATCTTTCCATGGATGCCTTAGCTTAGACATTTTTATAGACTTGATTTAATTGGGACATTTTCTTGGCCTTAGAAGTGTAAACTATCAACTTATTAAATTCTCCCATTTTAAAAGCCATTCCATTTCTGGTATATAGTATTCTGGCAGCTAGCAAACTAGAACACCTATGTTAGTGGGAAAACATTTCATTTACACTCTTTTTTTTTTTTTTTTTTTTTACATGGGCAGGCAAGCATTCTTTTTACACTCTTTATGAGACCAGATATCGAACCCGGGTCCTTTCATGGCAGGCAAGCATTCTTTTACTCTCTTTATGAGACCAGATATTTGTATAAATAACGGCACATCTGTCTTCCTGTGCTCATTGTGTACAGACCATTTCTTCAGTGACTCCAACAGAGCCCCCACAGCCTGGCTCAAGGATCCCTCCAGCAAGTTTTCATTTACTGTTTCAGTACACGTTAACTCAACAATTTCTGTTCTTTCATCTCTTCTATAGTTCACATGACAGTATTTATGATTGAAGCATCTCTATTTCATTCAGATTTATGAGCTCCTACCCAACTGGATTAAAATTTTCTGGTCAGCAGGCCCACAGATGTTTATTATTTTGGCCCACAGTCTTTGAAAGTACATTGATTTAGAAGTTCATTAGTTCCTAGTTTGTCCTAGATTTTCTGTCAGTGGACACTTTCTAAATCCTCCATTTGGCAAGACCCATCATGTTATATGTTCAGAAATGGAAGAAGCTGGGACCTTTCAAAACGAATTTTGCTTTTAAGGTTAGATGTAAATTCATAAGCAAGATCCATTTTTGTCACCTTTTGAAGGCAGAGATTAATTTGCTGAGGGCAACCAGAGAGCAGTTGGGATGGATTAGTGGACTAAGCCTCAATTAAGCAGATACAAATCTCCTCAATTGTTTTTTATATAATTGGACATTTATTTTAGATGAGAATGAACAGCACAGTAATATTTGCTTCTGTGGATAAAGTCAGAACAAAAAGGTGAGCTGCAGAATTGGCGTCACTGGGAAAGAACCTATCAAGGCCCATCCAAAGACAGTCACAGAGCTAAGGGAGCCCTAAGAGTCTCATTGCTTCTAACTCAGGTCCATTCCTAACTTCAATTTCTTTCATTTTGGGGGAAAATCTGGTAGATTTTCTTTGACATTACAAAATCTTCTTGTTCTATCCTCTTTGTCTTCCGTTCCTTCCCCTTTCCCAGTTTCCACATCTTAGTGTGGAATATTGGAGCCCAAGTGGTCATGTAGTGGCTCTGATAAGAGACTGATGCACATAAGAGATAAAGACTCAATATGTAAATATTTAGAGGACAATGGGAGCCAGCTTTCTCAGTGTCAGAGAGGTCAGTTATAATTATGGAAAGAAAATGAACCCTGTGGTGTTATCCTGGAATTGAAGGTATTATGTAAACCCAGAGAAGCCCTGTCATGGTCAGGTTCATGTGTCAACTTGGCCAAGTGGTGGTACCCATTTGTGTGGTTGGGTAAGTGCTGTCCTGTCTATTGCAATGAGGACATTTCGTAGAATTAAATCATGATCACATCAGCTGCATCCACAGATGATTCCATTTGTAATCAGCCAATGCACGTGTCTTCTGCAATGAGTGATGCTTTATCTAATCACTGGAAGTCTTTTAAGGAGGATTCAGAAGAGACAGCCTTTCTTCCTGCTTCGGCCAGTGAGTTTTAAAGCTGCTACCTGGCTTTCACATTTCCTGAAAGTTTTAGAGAATTTGATTTTAAGAATGTAGATTCTCCAGTTTTCATTGGGGGATACTAAAATATTTTGAATAAGCTGATTGTGCCGGTTTGAAAGGGTGTTTGTACTTTAGAAAAGTCATGTTTTAATCCTAATCCCATTTTGTAAAGACAGTCATTTCTTCTAATCCCTGTTCAATACTGTATGTTTAAAACTTTAATTAGATCATCTCCCTGGAGATGTGACTCAATCAAGAGTGCTTATTAAGCTGGATTAGGTGGAGATGTGTCTCGACCCATTCTAGGTGGGTCTTGATTACTTTCCTGGAAGCCTATAAAAGGGGAAATATTTTGCAGAATGAGGAGATTCAGAGAGAGCAGAGAAGGATGACAGAATGCCACCAAACCACAAAACGGAGAGTCTACTTTTTGGAAATGAAGATGGAAAATGCCTCCTGGGTTACTGCAGAGGAAGGTAGTAGATGACGCCGTGTTCACCATGTGCCCTTCAGCTGAAAGAGAAACTCTGACGATATTCACCATGTTCCTTTCCACTTGAGAGAGAAACCCTGAACTTCATCAGCCTTCTTGAATCAAGGTATCTTTCCCTGGATGCCTTAGATTGGACATTTCTACAGACTCACTTTAATTGGGATGTTTCCACAGTCTAAAAACTGTTAACTTGCAATTTATTAAATATCCCTTTTTAAAAGCTGTTGTTTCTGGTATATTGCATTCCAGTAGCTAGCAAACTAGAACACTGATCAATAGGCATTATTTCTTTTTCTTTAATTGTATTGAAATATTCTATACATGTATGGGAATATGAGTACATGTGTACATTATATGTATGTATATATACACACACAAAAGTACATGCATCATAAGTGCACAGCTTAAGTTTCACAAATGGCACATACACACAACTGTAACCAGCACTCAAATGAAAAAGCAGAGATTTCCAGCACCCCAGAAGTCCAATCTATCTTCTCTAAGAGAAACCACTGGCATCACTTCTAATAGCATAGATTATTTGATCTGTTTTTATAATTTATGTAAGTAAAATCACACTATATGTATTCTTGTATTTGATATTTTGCTTAACATTGTGAGATTTAACCACTTTATTGCATGTGGTATATGATTGGATATTCTTATTGTATCATAATCCATTGTGTGGAAAAAGCATAATTTACACATTTTACAGTTCATATACATTTGGGTAGTTTCTAATTTGGAGATATTATGAATAATTCTAGTGTAGCACTTATATTTTAGCACTTATATTTTCATGAATACAGCATTCATTTCTGTTGGTTATATACCTAGTAATGGAATTTTTGAACTGAATAGGAACTTGGAATTGCAAAACCACGGTTCCTTATAAGGTCATAGCAAAAATGGATTTATAAAGGATGAGGATAATCTGCATTGGTTCTCTCAATTTGGGTTTCAAAAGCCATTTGTTCTTTTATTTTTAAATAGACCTTATTTTGTGGAGCAATTTTAGGTTTACAGAAAAATTACACAGGAAATAGAGTTCCCATGGGCCCTATTACCCTCCTCCCCCATTATTAACATCCTGCATTAATGTGGTACCTTTGTTACAATTGATGAACGAACATGGATACATTATTATTAAAGTACTTAGTTTACATAGGCTTCACTCTTTGTATTGTACAGTTTTATGGGGTTTGATAAATGTGTAATTGTAATGTATCCACCATTTCAGTATTATATACAATAATTTCACTGCTCTAAAAGTGCTCTGTTTTCTATGTATTCATCCTTTACCTCTTTCCCTGAATCCCCAGCAACAAGTGCTCTTTTTTTTTTTTACAGTTTCTATAGTTTTGGATTTTCCAGAATGTCACATGTTAAGAATGAGCAATAAGCATTTAAGTACCTCCATATCTTTTGTGGCTTAATAACTCCTTCAATCCCCTGTTCTAGTTCGCTAGCTGCCAGAATACAATATACCAGAAACGAATGGCTTTTAAAAGGGGAATTTAAAGAGTTGATAGTTTAGAGTTCTAAAGCTGAGAAAATGTCCCAATTAAAATGAGTCTATAGAAATGTCCAATCAAAGGCATCCAAGGGAAGATACCTTAGTTCAAGAAGGTTGATGAAGTCCAGGATCTCTCTCTCAAGTGTGAAGGTACACGGCGAACAGGGTCAGGGTTTCTCTCTCATCTGGAAGGGCATGTGGCAAACACAGCATCATCTGCTAGCTTTCTTTCCTGGCTTCTCTTCATGGAACTTCCTGGGAGGCATTTTCCTTCTTCATTTCCGAAAGTCGCTGCCTGATGGACTCTGCTTCTCATGGCTATGTCGTTCTGCTCTCTCTGAATCTCCCTTTCTCCAAAATGTTTCCTCTTTTATAGGATTCCAGTAAGCTAAACAAGACCCACCCAAATAGGTGGAGACACACCTTCACCTAATCCATTTTAACAATCACTCTTGATTAAATCACATCTCCAGGAAGATGCTCTAATTACAGTTTCAAACATACAATACTGAATAAGGATAAGAAGAAATGGTTGCCTTTTTTAAATGGGATTGGGATTAAAACATGGCTTTTCTAGGGTACATGCATCATTTTAAACCAGCACATTCCCATTTTCTGGATTGTCATGGTCAGGTTCATGTGTCAACTTGGCCAGGTGGTGGTGCTCAGTTGTTTGGTTGGGCAAGCACTGGCCTGTCTGTTGCTAAGAGGACAATTCTATGCTCTAAAATCACGACCACATTGGTAGCATCCACAGCTGATTTAATTTGCAATCAGCTAAGGGGTGTGTCTTCTACAATGAGTGACGTTTAATCTAATCACCAGAAAGCTTTTAAGGACGACTCGGGAGAGACTATCGCTCTTCCTGCTTTAGCCAGCCACCCTCTCCTGAGAGTTTGTTGAGGACCTTCATCAGAGTTGCCAGCTTGTGGCCTGCCCTATACACCTTGGACCCTTACATCCCCATGGTTGCCCAGCCAGCCTCTCTTGAGAGTTTGTTGAGAAACTTCATCAGAGCTGCTAGCTTGTGGCTTGCCTTACAGATCTTGGACTCTACTTCCCCATGGTTACATGAAACACTTTTATAAATTTTATATTTACAGATATCTCCTGCTGATTCTATTTCTCTAGAGAACCCTAGCTAATACATGGATGTATCACAGTTTGAGGGGTATCTATGCACAATTTGAGGGACATCTTGGTTGCTTCCAGTCTTTGGCAATTATTAACTAAGTGAAATAAACATTCAAGTAAAAGTTTTTGTTTGGACATAAATTTTCAATTAATTTGAGTAATACCTAGGAGCACAATTGCTGGGTTATATGGTAATCCTATATTTAACCTTGAGAGAAACCACCAAACTGTCTTCCAAACTGGCTTTGCCATTTTTCATTCCCACAGGCAGTGACTGGAAATTATTTTTGCCCCATCTTCCCACCAGCATTTGTGTTGTCAGTGTTTTGGATTTTAGGCATTATAATTGTTGTTCAGAGATTATTGTTTTAATTTGCAATTCCCTAGTGATATATGATATTCTGCATCTTCTCATATGCTTACTTGCCATCAGTATATCTTCTTTGGTGAGTTGTCTGTTCAGATCTTTTGCCCCTATTTTTTTAATTGGAGCTTTTGTTTTCTTATTGTTGAATTTTAAGTGTACATTTTAAAAGTTACAAGATCATTAACAGACATGTGTGCAAATATTTTCTCCCAGTCTATGGCTTGACTTTTCTTTCTTTTAACAGTGTCTTTTACAGAGAAGTTTTTAACTTTAATGAAGTCAAATATATCGTTTCTTTCATCGTTCATGCTTTTTGTGTTGTTTCTAAAAAGTCAACACCAAACCAAAGGGCACCTAGATTTTCTCTTATGTGGTTTTATTAGCTAAGGTTCTTTAGAGAAACAGAATCAGTGGGAGATATCTGTAGATAAAATTTATAAAAGTGTCTCACATAATCGTGGGAATGTAGCATCCATGGTCTGTAGGGCAGGCCACAAGCTGGTAACCAGTGAAAGTCCTCAATGAACTCTCAGGAGAGGCTACTGGACAACTATGGGAATGGCAGAGTCCAAAATCCATAGGGCAGGCTGTGATGCTGGGGACTCCAAAGAAGGTTCTGGATGAACTCCACAGGAGAAGCTCACCAGCTATAGCAGGAAAAGTGACTGTCTCTTCTGAATTCTCCTTAAAAGCCTTCTGATGTTTACATTAAGTGTCATTCATTGCAGAAGATGCTCCCCTTAGCTGATTACAAATGCAATCAGCTATGGATATAGCCAACATAATCATGATTTAAGTCCATGAAATGTCCTCATAGCAACAGACAGTCCAGCGTTTGCCTGACCAGATGACCAGGCACCATCACCTGGCCAAGTTGACACATGAACCTAACCATGATACTGGTCTTATAGAAGTTTCATAGTTTTCTATTTTACATTTAGAGTTATGTCCATTCTGAGTTAATTTTTGACAGGTATAAAGTCTGTATTTGGATTAATCTTTTTGCATGTGGATATCCAGTTATTCCAGGACCATTTGTTAAAAGACTCTCGTTCCTTTATTGAATTACTTTTGTTCCTTTGTCAAAGATCAGTTAACTATATTTTAAGTGTATTATTGTGCTCTGTATTCTGTTCCAATGATCTATTAGTCTATTCTTTCATGACTATCACACTGGCTTGATCATGGTAGCTCTATAGTAACTCTTGAAGTTGAATAGTGTCAGTCCTCCCACTTTGTTCTTCTTCAGTATTGGTTGCCTATTCTGGGTCTTTTTTGCTCTTCCACATAAATTTTAGAATCTGTTTGTTATTATCCAAAAACTTGCTGGGACTATGATTGAAAATGTGTTGAATCAATAAACTTGGGAAGAATTGACTTAATGCTATTTATTCTTCCTATATATGAACATGGCATATCTCTTTACTTATTTAGATCTTTGATTACTTTCATCAGAGTTTTGTCATTTTTCTCATGTAGATCTTGCACATATTTTGTAAAATTTATGCCTAAGTATTTCAGTTTTTGTGCTAATATAAATGTATCATTGCTGATATATAGGATAGTAATTAATTAAAAAAATAATTAGTTCTTCTTTCTCATATCATTCTATCCATCACCTATTAATCTATCTTTCTGTCTATCATTTTCTGGACATTTTCTGAACCTGAGAGAGGTTGCACATATTGTACCCATGAACATGTAAAACTTTGATGTCCTTTTCCTATGGAAAAGTACATTCACTCATATAATCACCTTAAGTGCAATTATCCAGTTCAGTAAACTTAATGTTGTTATATGGTTACGTTCAATATTCCAGTTTTCTCTATTTCCTAATAATGTCTTTCTGAGCCTTTAATCCTTCATGCTTTGATTCCATCCAAACTCACGTGTTGCATTTAATTGCCATTACCTCTTTAGTCTCTCTTTCTCTCTCTCTTTTTAAATTGTGGAAGCATATATACAACATGAATTTTCCCATCCCAGCCCCTCCTGAGCCTGCCATTCAGTGGAATTAATCATATTCACAATGTTGCAATACCTTCACCACTACCCATTACTAGAAGTTTCTCTTCATCCCAAATAGAAACACTGTACTCATTCTTCATTAACTCCTCATTGCCCCTGTCCCCCATCTCTGATAACCTGTACTTTACTTTCTACCTTTGTAAGTTTGTATATTCTCTGATATTTTCTTTGTGTTAACACTGGGCTTAAATGTAACATCCTAAATCAATAACAATCTCATTTGCTTTGATACAAACCTAACAGCTTCTAAAGCATATGTGAACTATGTTCTGATACCCTTCTGTCCTCCCATCTTTATGTTGCTCTTGTCACAAATTATATATTTATACAATATGAGTCCAGAACCAATTATTTATTTAATATATTTTATGTAGTTGCCTTTTAGATCCTGAGGGTAGTAAAGAGTAGAGTTACAAATCAAAATACAATTGTACTGGTATTTTTATTTACCCATGTTATTATCTCTACTGGAAATCTTTATTTGTTCAGGTGACTTCAGTCAATTGTCTACGGTCCTTTTCTATCAACCTGCAGACTCCCTTTAGAATTTTATGAAGGGCCAGTCTAGTGCTGATGAATTTCTTCAGCTTTTATTTATCTTGGAATGTCTTAAACCTCTCCCTCATTTTGGAAACAGTTTTCTGGATACAGAAGTCTTTGGAAAAAAAAAAAAAAGGTTGGTGCAACAGTGGCTCCTGTTGCAGAATTCTCACCTGCCATGCCAGAGACCCAGGTTTGATCCCTGAAGCCTGACCATGCCAAAAAAAAAAAAGGAAAAAAAAAAAAGAATTCTTTTGGCAAGTTTTCATTTTCAGCATGTTGATCATGTCTTCCCACTGATTTTTTTTTGCCTCTGTGTTTTCTAATGAGAAATCAGCACTTAATCTTACTGAGATTCCCTTCTATGTGGCATGTTGCTTCAATTTTGCGGCTTTCAGAATTCTCTCTTTAACTTTGGCACTTGCAAGTTTGATTACAATGTGGCACAGTGTGATCCTCTTTGGGTTTATCCTGTTTGGATTTGTTGAACATTTTGGATGTGTGTATTGATGTCTTTCATCAAGTTAGGGAAGATTTCAGCCATTATTTCTTTGAGTATCTTCTCTGTCCTTTTCTCTCTTCTCCTTTTGGGATTCCTGCAATGCATATATTGGCATGCTTGATGGTGTCCCGCAGGTACCTCAGGCTCAGTTCATTTTTCTTCATTCTTTCTTCCTTTGCTCCTCAGACTTGGATGATTGCAAAGCTTATCTTTAAGTTCGCTGATCCTTTCTTCTGCTAGCTCCAATCTGCTGTTGAATTCCTCTAGGGAATTTTTAATTTCTTTTACTGTGATCTTTGATTCTATTTGCTTCCTTTTCATAATTTCCATCTCTCTATTGATATTCTATTTATCTTTTTCCTGATTTCCTTTAGTTTTTTTTTTTTTTTTTTTTTTTTTTTTTTTTTTTTTTTTTTTTTTTTTTTGCCCATGTTTTGTTTTAGTTCTTTAAGCTTATTTAAAACCAGGCTTTAAAGATCTTTATCTTTCAAAAATACCTTTTATAAAGTAATGTCTGAGGTCTGATCCTCCTTGCTGATGGTTTCTAATCTTTAATGTTCTCTTTTGCTTGGACCATAACTTCCTGTTTCTTTGTATGCTTTGTAATCTTTTGTTGAAACACAGACATTTTGGTATTTTAGTGCATCACTGGATTTGATATTCTAAAGCATCCGTTCTTTAAACTTGTATCCAGCTAGTGTTATGACAGAACTTTCCTCAGATTGCAGGAGCTAACAAAAAAGGGGGGGGGGGTGGAGGGAACAGAAAAAAAATTTCCAGTCTTTGAAGACTGACTTGTATGATTGTTCTCCTTCAGGGTTTATCCATACAATGACTCTAGAGAATAGCTCCAGGCCAAGGTGTATGGGTCTCCCTGATTCTTTCTGCACATGCCTCTTGTCTTGGGCATGCACATGTGTCCTTAGGAATTCTCCCTTTTACATGGATATGAATGTCTCTTCTTTCCTCGCATACAGTTTCCTCACAGTCAAGGGCACTGCACCATTGCCCTATAGCTAACAATCCCTTGCTGCAGGCAGCATAACATGACTGTTCTCCCACAACTTTCAGGAAGAGAGATCATTGAGTCATTTTTTATATGCAGGGCAAGTTCTGGGACTCTTAGTCCCTTAGGCCACCAGCAAAGATACTCGGAGACATATGTGTTCTGCTTATATGCATGAGGGTTATTCTACTCCCTCCAGAACTGGGACCAGGGATCCACAGTAGGAATCCAGACCAGCTCTGTACCGAGACTGTGAGGGGAGAAGGTAAGGACCAGCCAGGGTGCCACAAGCTCCTACCACTTTAAGTTGCCTTTTTCTGGATTTAGCAGTCACTCTGTTACTACAATCCTTTAACTTTTTCCTGGAAGTTTTAGAAAGATATTTTTGGCAGTCCTTGTAGGTTATTCAAGGCTTCAGTAGGGGGATGGAGCCCTGAAGCATCTTGATCCAGGAATTAACTTTTGCATGTTAACCCTGTATTCTAAATCCTTGCTATAATCACTTGTTAGTTTCAAGAGCTTTTTTTAAAAATCAATCTTTAGAATTTTCTACATAGACAATCACACCATTTGTGAACAAAGACAGTTTTATTTCTCCCTTCTCTGTCTTTGTGCTTTTTATTTCCTTTTCTTGCCATACTGCAATATCTAGGAATTCCAAGAATAGGAGTGGTAAGAGAGAGCATCTTGCTTTGTTCCCAATTGCAGGGGAAAACATCTTATTTCTCACTATTAAGTAGGCTGTTAGCTATGGATTTTACAAATGTTCTTTAACAAATTGAAGATGTTCCTCTTTATTTCTACATTGCTGTGTGTTTTTAATCATGAATGTGTGTTGGATCATGTAAATATTTTTCTTGCATATATTGATATGATCATATATTTATCTTCTTTAGTCTATTCATCCATCATATGCACTAATTTTAAAATGTTGAACCAGCCTTTCGTACATGTGATAAATCCCATATAGTCATAGTGCATAAATTTTCTTCAAAAATTGCTAGATTCAATCTGCTAATACTATGTTAAGGATTTTACATCTATATGCATGAGAGATATTGGTCTTTAGTTTTCCTTTCTTGAAGTGTCCTTGTATGGTTTTGGTATTAGGCTAATGCTGGCCTCATAGAATGAATAAAGAAAGGTTCCCTCTTGTTCTAATTTCCAGTAGAGATTTTAGAAAATTTGGTGTCTTTTGTTTTTTAAATGTTGGGTAGAATTCACCAGTGAAACCATCTGGTCCTGGTGCTTTCAGCTTTTGAAGATTATTATTTGTTGATTTGATTTGCTTAATAGATATTGGTCTATTCAGATCACCTATTTCTCTTGGGGTAAGTTTGGTAGATTTTCTCTTTCAAGGAATTTTTCCATTTCATATATTATCAAATTTAGTTTCTTAGACTTCTCTAGCAAATGTCATGAGATGGGTCAGCTTGAACAATGGGAATTTATTACCTTAAAGTTTTGAGGATGGGAAAATGTCCAAATTAAGGTGCCATTAAGGTGAAGATTTCTTCCCAAAGACCAGCTTCTGGTGATCTTTGTCTCTTCTGCCACATGGCGAGGTCCATGGTGATATCTGCTGGTCTCTCCCTTCTCTTCCAGCTCTTGTTGATTTCAGCTTTTTTGCCTCCATGGCATGCAATCTCTCTCTCTCTCTGTGTCCCTATTCATGTTTACAAAGGACTGCAGCATTAGGATTAAATCTCAATGAGGTAAACTACGCCTCAACTGAAGTAGACTTATCAAAAACTCCTACTTACAATGCATCCTCACTAACAGGAATGAGTTAACTTTATGAAGGGTTTTTAGGGGGTACATACAGCTTCAAACCACTACAAGGGGCATAAAATTGTTCATAATATTCCATCATTATTCTTTTAATTCATGGGATCAGTAGTGAAGGTCTATCTCTCATTTATTTATGAAATTAGTGATTTTTGTCTTCTCTCTCTCTCCTCTCTCTCTTTAGTTGTCCTGAATAGAGTGTTGTCAATTTTATATTTCTTTGCTGAGCCATTTCACTTTTTCATTTGTTACAAGCATGTCTGTAAGTGCTCTTTGAAACATTTTCATCACAGCTGCTATAAAATCTTTTATACCTCTAATATCTCTGTAACCTCAGTGTTGGTCCCTAATGATTGTCTTTTTTCATTAAGTTTGAATTAATTCTGGTTCTTGGTTTGATGAGTGATTGTACATTTTTGTATTATGTTCTGCTCCTCTGGATTGTATTTAAACCTGTGTAAACTGGCTTTTTAGGGACTGTTCTGGCAGGCCATAGGGAGGGATCCACCTCCTTACTACTCAGTGGAGGTAGAAGTTTAGGTTCCTCATTTGGTTCCCACTGACACCCGAGGTGGGATTATTTATTACTGCCCATAGGGGTGATTTCTAGTTTCCCTCATGATATCCACCAGTGCCACAGTTAAGATATCTTTATTATTGCTGGGCGATGACTGTGACTCTCCATGAGAACTACTAAACACCAATCCAGAGAGGGGGAAGAGCTCCTTGTTATTGCCAGTTCTGGATGGAAGTCCAGGCTCCCCACATTGTCTTCACGCACCACAGTGGGGATGACATAATTAGCTGTAGGGGATGAGACTCCCAGTTGCCTATTTGGCCTTCTCTGAATACTTTTCTGGCAGGAATGTTGGGGTGCCTTGTAAGAGCCTTGACAGAATGGAAGCCTTGGTTCCCCACTAGGCCTTTCTGATGTGGGGGTAGGTGGGACCACAGTTTTTTTCTGTGACATTGGCTGGAGTGAAGCAGTTATTATCTAAAACTTTCCCATTTTTCTCTGTTGCCCTTTTACTAGCAAGAGGTAGCAAGGTTTTGTGGACAATCTAGTGCCCATTGGCATTTCTGAGTTGATGGCTTCGTCAGCTTCAAATTTGGATTACATGGAACAAAAGAAATTTCAGGGAACTCACCACGGTGCTATTCTTCAGATTCTGAGTCCCCTAGCTGGTCTGCCTTCTTCCCACCATTCAGAGTCTTCTTTTGTCTGTGTTACATATAATGTCCATTGATTTTAGCTTTACACAGTGGGAAAAATAGGGTAAAATAAATGAACTCCATCTTCATGAAGGCAGAAGTCCTTTGTTCTAATTTTTATTATTTCTTTTCATCTACTTAATTTAGACTTAATTTACTCTTCTTTCTTAGTTTCATAATGTGAAAATTTAGATTATTGATTTTATATCTTTCTTCTTTTCTTAAATATGCATTTAATGCTATACATTTTTCTGTAAATACTGCTCTCATTGTGTCATACAAATTTTGATAATTTGTATCTTCATTTAGTTCAAAATATTTAAAAATTTCTATTGAGACTTCTTTCACCCATGGTCTATTTACAACTGTATTGTTAAATTTGCAAATATTTAGGAACTTTCTGTTACCCATTTTTATTTTAATTACATTGTTATCTGAGAAAATAATTCTTATGATTTCTATTCCTTCATACTTTTTATTGTGTATTTTAAGGCCAGGAATGTGATCTGTCTTTGCAAATGCCCTATGTGAGCATCAGAAAAATGTGTATTCTGTTGTCATGGGATGTAATATAGTATAAATAACCAATTAGATTACGTTGATTGATAGTGCTCATCAGGTCATGAATATTCTTACTGATTTACTGTCTGCTTAATCTATCATTTGCTGGCAGAGAGTTGTGAAATTGTCTGATTTTACTAATGGATTTGCCTATTTCTTTTTTCAGTTCTATAAGTTTCAGCTTCATGTATTTTGATGCTTTGTTGTGAGGTGCATATATACTTTGGATTGTTATATCTTCTTAGAGAATTAACCTCTTTATCATTATGTGATGTCCTTTTTCTTAGGACAATATTCCTTGTTCTGTAGTCTTTTTTGTCTGAAATCAATATAGATAACTCCAGCTTTCCTTAGATTAGTGTTAGCATGGTATCTACTTTTCCATTACTTTACTTTCAATTTATCTCTACCTTTACATTTTACAGTGAACTTCCTATAGACAATATTTACTTGGTCTTGGTTTTTGATCCATTCTGAAAATCGTTGTCTTTTAATTAAAATATTTAGACCATTCACATTTAAAGTGATACAGTTGGATTAGTTTTTGCCATGATATGACATTTATATTTGTTGTTTCATTCTTTCTCTTTCCATCACTTTTCTGCCTTCTTTGATTTTAATTACACATTTTATATTATTCCATATTTCTCTTCTTTTACATATTGATTATAAATTAAAAAAAAATAGGGTGGTGCAATGGTGGCTCAGTGGCAGAATTCTCACCTGCCAGGCGAGAGACCCGGATTCAATTTCTGGAGCCTGCCCATGACAAAAAAATAAAAGTTAATGGTTGCCCTATAGGCTGAAAAATACATTTTTAGCTAGTACATATTCTCCTTCAAATAATACTACACCACCTCGCATACACTGCAGATATCTTATAACTGATTTCTAACTCTTCCCTCCTATCCCTTGTGACATTCCTATCAGACATTTCATTCATCCATGTACTATAATCACCCAATACATCATTATTATTAATGCATTAGACAATTATTTTTAGACCAATTAAGAAGAATAAATGATTTTATTTTACCTTCATTTATTCCTTCTCTGATGATCTTTATTATAGTATGTACATCTAATTGTTGACATATAATTTTCCTTCTGCCTGAAGAACTTCTTTCATCATTTCTTTCAGGGTAGCTATGCTGGTGATTACTTCCCTCAGTTTTTGTTTCTTTGAGAAAATCAATATTTTTCCATCTTGCAGGATAATTTCATATAATATACGATTCTTAGTTGATTGTTTTTTATCTTTTTTGCATGGGCAGGCTCCTGGAATTGGACCCTGGTCTCCAACTTTGTAGGCAAGGATTCTTGCCACTGAGCCACTGTTACCTGTTTTTTTCTTTTAACACTTTAAATATTTAACTTTTCCATTTTGTTTAAATGGTTTCTAATAAAAAGTCTACTCTAATTCTTCTCTTTGTTCCTCTCTAGGTAGTGTGTTCCCCACCGGCCCCACACCAGGTCCTTTTATGATATTGTCTTTGACTTTGGTTTACTGTAGTTTAAATATTATATGCTTATTATTGGGAGTGTGTAGTTATCCTGTTTGGTGTTCTGTGAGCATCCAAGCGTTAGCAGTTTAGTGTCTGCCATTAATTTTGGGATGTTTACTGCCATTATTACTTCAAGTATGTCTTCAACTCCATTCTCTTTTTTACTTCTTCTGATATTCCAATTACATGCATGTTACACAGTTTGAAATTGTCCCACAGTTCTTGCATGTTCTGATTTTTCTTTTCAGTCTCTTTTTTCTTTGCATTTCAGTTTGGAAGCTTTTGTCAACCTATATTTAAAATCACTGCTTCTTTCCTTGGCCATGATGACTCTACTGATTATCACATCAAAGGCATTCTTCAATTCTGTTAGTTTTCTGATTTCTAGCATTTACTTTTGATTTTTTTCTTATAGTTTCCATTTCTTTGCTTACATTATCCCTCTGTTCCTGCATGTTGTCTATTTTTTCCATTAAATCCTTTAATGTATTAGTCATAGTTATTTTAATTCCCTATATGATAAGATCCACATCTGCGTCACAACTGAGTCCAATCCTGATGCTTGCTTTGTCATTTAGATGGCATTTTTTCTTCACTTTTGGCATGCTAGGTAACTTTTCTTGTAAGATGGACATGTTATATTGGCTATTAAAAGCTTAGGTAAAAAGGCCTGTACAGTGATGGTTTGTTTTAATCTTTTTAGAAGCTATACTGTGTTTAATGGTTACTGTATTAAAATTTTATTGAATATTGCTGTTTCAAATTGCTCTAGTGTCCCCATTTTTGTCTCCACTCTTGACTTTGGACCTCCTACATACGCTTCCTCAGAAGGAGATGTGTCTTGTAGCTCTTTTAGCTCTAATCCACTGTTATTACATTGGAGCTCTGTTGGTGTGGTGGTATGGTGGAGTGGTGTAGGGTCTGCATTCTATAATCTTTAGATTAAATCACAGTCTCCTAGTGAGCCTGTGCCTCAGAACTGTGACTTTCATAAATATTTATCAATTGGTGTAGCTTTTCTCCCTTTTTGTCTACTTATTTCTTTGTTTGTTCCAAATCTATTTCTCCGAACTCCATTGACTACATTTGTTTTTTTCTATTGGGTAAGAAAAAAGCCTGGTGGTGGTTGAAATGGGAAGAATTCCCTTCCAGCTGCTCAGAAAACACTCTGGCAAAGTCTCTTTCCCTAGAGAGTAGACTTTTGTTACACAAATGGCTCTGGACATATTTCTCAATGAGACTTCAGCTTGTCCCATTTTCTCTTGTTGTGGGGCAAGAGCACTGATGTCCAAGCTTTTTATATGTTGTACTTGAAATTGGAAGTCCTTCACACTATCTTTTCATTGTTTACTTCAGTTCATTGATGGAAGAAATGGCATCATCAGGGCCTAGTAGGCTTACTGAAGAAAAGATTAATGTTTTAGTAACTTCAACACATATTCGAAGTAACTATTATCATCACCATTTTTTAAAAATGTGAGATTAAGCAACTTAGCTTAGTAATCAATAGAGTGAGAAATTTATCTTAGGACATTAGACCCAAATTTTATATTCTTGCTTTAAAATAGAGAACCACGGGTGGGCCACGGTGGCTCAGCAGGTAAGAATGCTTGCCTGCCATGCCAGAGGACCTGGGTTCAATTCCCAGTGCCTGTCCATGTTAAAAAAAAATAAAAAATAAAATAGAGAACCATGGACAACTTTTGTAGCTTCATACTATATTTTATTGCACTTACTAATTGCTATGAAATTGAAGGGAGGGGATAAACAGTATGTGTTGAAGTAATAATGATTAAATTTGTAGAAGTTATTTATGAAATTTATTGAATCAGCCTTTCAAAGTCTAGGATTTACTTAGTTGAAGAGAAACAGGCTTTATAGGTGTTTGATAAGGAACAGAATACGTACAATGAAGAGTCTTGTTTATTGAGACCTAAACTATCACATGGAATAAAGCTAAGGATTAATTTGGGGGTAAAATCCCCATTTAAAAACAAGAATAATTTCATTATGCTTTTTTACAAATCCTGACAATAGTTCTTGGTTTCATGTAAGAATGACCTGGTTTTAAGTCTTCAAAGTACCATTTCTGTGGTATCTTTTATTTATGGTGTCATCCTGTGTTTGTCTCCCATCATATACTGTGAGGTCTTAGAAAGCAGGAACCAAGTTTTCTTCTTGTTCTCTTTTAAATCCCCACCACCCCCACCACCACATTGCCTTTATAAGAGGGTAGCCCCTAGGAAGGTCATACTTAAAGAATGGATGCCTGAGAGTTATTCAGAGTTGCTGGTCCTTGTCTCTATTTGAAAGTTTGTGTGTCAATATCAAGCAGCTCCTAAGTATGAGCTAACATTCACAAGTCAATTGAAATTACAAGTTAAAGAAGGCAAATGTTAATCAAGGGAAACTCAATACACCAGAAAATTTTCATAAATTTATGACCCAACTGAGTTCTTAAAACAGGCAATGTTAAGATTCTTCCAAAGATGCACCTTTAGTAAAACCAATCAAGTATGTTTTCAGCTTGAACAGTCTCAATGAGGCTAATTTTAGAGGCACAAATGTTACATCATTTTTCTATCAAAACAATGAGAGGTAGAAGGGACTTAGTTTCCTCATCTATTATCTGATCTACAAAAGATATCTGGGGAGGAAATGTCACTAGCATAAAGCTGGACTTACTTGTTTATCTACACTGGTTCAAAATTCCTTTACCTTCTCTGGCTGTAAGCTGGGAGCTTGAGAAGAGGGGAGCTTGCAGGGTGTGGTTAGGTACTCTTGAGAACTTCTTGGAAGTTAAAGCTACAGTATTTGAGCCAGAACTTCCATATGGTATTTGTGATGGTTAGGTTCTGGTGTCAGCTTGGCCAAGAGATGATGCCCAGATGTATGGTCAGGCAAACCCTGGCCTGACCACTGCTGCCAGGATATTTCATAGCTAGTTGATAAACCAGAAGGCTGGTATATTAAATTGTCAGTCAGTTGATTGCATCTGTGGCTGATACATCTGTGATCAACTAAGGTGTGTTTCCCACCAAAGAGATAATCTAATCAGTGAAACCTTTTAAGAAAGAGGAGAGACTTTTTCACTGTTTCTTCAGCCAGCAAGCCTTGCCTGTGGAGTTATCCAGACCCTTCATTGGAGCTACCAGCTTTATAGCCTGCCCTGCAGAGTTTTGACTCTTCCATTCCAATGGTTGCATGAGACACCTTTATAAATCTCATATTTACTGATGTCTCCTGTTGATTTTGTTTCTCTAGAGAACCCTGACTACTACAGTATTCTATGAGGTTAATTTCTTCTTTCTCTGACACTGTTAATTCCTTTCTCATTTCAAAAAGTCACTTTTTATCTCAGCCCATAAAAAAGATGCAGATATTATTCCTCCTAAGTGTAACTATGAAGTAGATATACAGATAGAACTTAGATAAAATCATGGATTCATAACAGACAATTGGAATTACAGCATGAAAAGGTTGGCTCTAGAAGGTGTGTACCATAAAATATTTTCCATCCTCAGAAACTTTCTAAAATATCCCTGAATGATTGCGATTTAACCTCAACTCTGATACTTCTTATTTTGGGGAGTTTCTGCCTTACAAGTCACCTTGGTAACATTGTGGCATAGCTGTAGGTAGAAGTTCATGGAGTGCTAGTAGGTCTTAAAAGAAAAAAGACTTTGCTTTCAAGGCAAGTTAAGAATGGCTGAGGCTAACAATTCTAATATTGACATTGCTTCTATGGAATGAGAAGGTGTCTTGCACAAATAGTCTCTTGTGGCCTCTTTCAGAGATACTAATATAGACAATGAAAGATTCATGATTAAGATGATAATCCTGAATAAAATTATTAATATTTACTAAATAATAAACCAAAATTTCGAAAATAAAGTCCAAGACTAAGAATGAAGGGCAGGAAAAAAAGATAAGTGGAGAGCCAGGGCTCAGAGAGTACGTGGAAATCAGGGGTAAGAGAAAACAGTGCAGCAAAGCCAGCCAAGGATTCAGGGACTTTGTTAATAAATCTATCTTAATATCCCACTGCACAATGTCTCTGATCCACTGATGCAATTCTTCTGGCTTGATTATATGGCATGTGACTGTGTGAGTTTAAGATAAGAAATAAAATTCCCTGTTTAAGTCATAGATTGACAGGTGGAAAAGAAGATTTCTTACTCCTAGAAATGCATAATCTC
This sequence comes from Myrmecophaga tridactyla, assembly GCA_004026745.1. Taxonomy (NCBI): domain Eukaryota; kingdom Metazoa; phylum Chordata; class Mammalia; order Pilosa; family Myrmecophagidae; genus Myrmecophaga; species Myrmecophaga tridactyla. The sequence continues at coordinate 94,999 of PVIY010004931.1, forward strand.
TCTTCTGTCAACCTAAAGAAAGTGAAATGTTTTCTCCAGGAAATGTAATCATGGTGGCTATTCCATCATACTTTTATACTTCCACTTTCTCCCTAAAGGCTTTTTTCACTTACTTGGAGATGTTGCAGAATCCATTAATTTGATATGCTACAGCTTGTTATAAACAATATTTCTTTCTGCAGTAACTAGATAGAAAATCTTAAATTTAATATATTGGATTTAGGAAAATCATTTTCCCATGTTCTCCAAGTAATTGCCCATGATAACATGTTAATTACATGTATAAATATAATGCCAAGGGAATTTAGGAAAAAATACAATTATTTCTAAACGGAAACTCAGAACATATTTCTGTTAGTAGGGTTAATTTTTGGTGAGCTCCTGTGCTGTCTCTTCTGAGGTGATTAAGAACTCCTCCAAGTTGTTCCCTGTAGGTATCTAAAGGAGACTTAGAAGGACCGAGAGTGGGCCTGAGTGACATGCAGAGTAGGTAAAGATTTTAGCCTAATTTCCATCTCTTTGATACCCAGGCCAAATGGAGAAAATAGTTAAGAGTATACCTGTTTTCTTGTGGTGTTTTTTGCATACGCTTTACATATATTTTTACTACATTTACATATCATCAGCAAGCTGCAAATTCCATAAGCAATTTTCAACTATTTTTTGGTTGTTGCTGCTTCTAGGGCTGTAGCATCCTAATATTTTTATTTCTATTACTACTAAGTTCCAGTTTAAACCTCAAAATACATGGGAAAAGCTCAGAACCAGAGAAACAGTAAGGCCAGAAGGGTGGAAGATAATATTTATGAGCTGCAATTTAAACAACTCAGTCTCAATCTTAATTTTATTCCTCCACCATTTCTCGGTGGCAAATATTCAGCTAAACGTTAATATATATGACAGATTTGCCTTACCTTTCTTAACTTATTAGGCAAATATTAATCAGATTCTTGCTGTGCTGGACATTGTGCTAATTACTGCTGCAGAAAAAGAAATACACAGGCGTAAATCTGACCAGTATGGGTAAGTAAAATAGTAGGCAATTCAATGGGACTTGAGGGAACCCAAAAGCCTCACCTTGGGAGATGGAATCCTGCGTTCAGGTTGCACAAAACTCCTTGCCGGGAAGGGAAGAAGAACAAGGACATTTTCTAATAATAAATAATATGGTTGGTCAGATTGTGATTAAGTAGAAAAAAGACCAGTCTGAGAACCATTGTGTCACTTAGATGCTCTTTGTACCCCAGAAAGGATCATGTTCTTTTAAATCATTATTGTGAGTGCAGCTCTATTACAGGTGGGACTTTTGATTAGGTTATCTCAATTATAATAACCTTATAACCTTATAAGGCTAGCCTTATAAACTTATCCTTTATGAAAGGATAATGGATACTCAGAAAACCCAGAGAAACTGAGAGACAAGGACACACCCACAGAAGTTGAGAGAGGAAGCCACTGAAGCCAGAAGCTGGAAGCAATGAAACCCAGGAAGACGAGCGGACATTACCATGTGCCTTGCTATTTGACAGAGGAGCTCAAGCTCACCAGCAGCTGATCTCCAGAGAAGGTATCGTCCTCTTGATGCCTACATTTGGACATTTTTTATGGCTTAATAACTATAAGCTTGTAAGTTAATAAATCTCTATTGTAAAAGCCAACATTGCATTTTGTCAGCTTTAGCAAATCAAAGCATGTGTGTTCTTCTCTTATTGCTACCAACTAGTAGAGTGACTTTTGGCAAGTGATTAAAATTATCTCTAGCTCAATGTCCTTATTCATAAAATGAAGGAGTTTAAAGGAACAGAGTTAGCAGGGGAACTTACAGAGTTAAACCAACTCATATGTTCATAAACATATATTGTTTATTTTTTGCATTTTCTTTCTTTTTGCATGTTTTTTCAGCTTCACATTTGTCATAACTAACTTTTGCTAACTTTGCCTCTTTAATCTTCTTTTTAACCCTCTATTTTTCCTACTCTACTTTTTCTATTTTTCCTAAATAGGGAACAAGAAAGGAAGAAATCAACAGAGAGAAATTATACATTTTGGTCAGCCACTTTCTCTAAATTAAATTTATTAAAGTCCAGCTTTTACTACCCTATTCAATTTATTCCATTGAAGCCATTGTCAATCTTAAGTTCTTTCCCATTTCTTGCATTTCAAAAATCAGAGGTTAATTTCTTGCTTTTGAAAAACTAATAGCAACTAAATTATAATTACAATACAGGCAAAATTGAGTTATCATGAATTGCTGACGTGGATCTCTTTTAAAAAAATGTATGGAAGAACTAAGATGATGCATTTTTACATCCCACTTTTTATAATGAATTTGCATTGCATAAAATTTACATATAACCAACAAAGTGTGAAAAAGTGAATATATTGTCAAAACAACCAGGCAGCTTAATTTAAAAGCCACTTAATTCAGTGATAAACATAGGAGCAATCAGTTGTCCTGTGTTCCTGATGGCAGTCGAGGATGCCATGGAAGTAATGTTAGATTCAGTTTCAGGTGATCTCACCTCTTATCCCACATCTAATAAGCTATGTATCCTTAGGAAAATTCTTTCATGTCCCTGCAACACCTGTGAAATGAGGGTAATACCTGCAGTGCTAGTTATCTATCACTGCATAAAAACTGACTCCAAACATCTATTGCATGCTTTTGGTTAAATTGAGCTTATTGGTTTCAAGTTTCTCCAGGTTCAAAGAGACAGGAATTAGTTTCCTGCTTTTGATACAGGGGTGGCCAGGTTCTAGAAGAATGTTTAGGACAGTAGATACTCTTTTGGTCATTGTCATGGTTAGGGACACATGTCAACTTGGCCAAGTTGTGGTACCTGTTTATCTGATTGGGCAGGCGCTGGTCTGTCTGTTGCAATGAGGACATTTCATAGGATTAGGTCATGATCACGTCAGCTACATCCACAGCTGATTCCATTTGTAATCAGCCAAAGGGGAGTGTCTTCTGCAATTAGTGATGCTAAATCTAATCATGGGAAGCCTTTTAAGGAGAACTCAGAGGAGACAGGCCCCATTCCTGCTTCGGCTGGTGAGCCTCTCCTGTGGAGTTGATCCAGACCCTCCATCGGAGTCATCGGCTTCGCAGCCTGCCCTGTGGATTTTGGACTCTGCGTTCTTGCGATCACGTGAGATACTTTTATAAATTTTATATTTGCAAGTGTTCCCTGTTGATTCTGTTTCTCTAGAGAACCCTAACTAATACAGTCATATTTAGAAAATACACCTATGCTATTATTTTTAAGGTTTAATCATTGCTGTGGAAGATGGAATTCTTATTTATCTTTTTTGTATTTCCTATTTTTTATTATAATTAGCATCTACTCAAGCATTTTTTTTTGGTTATAGTATCTTTCTTTTCTACATATATTTTGATGTTTGTTTAAAATGCAGTTGAGTCCATATTAGTAAGGGTAGAATTTTTATATCTTT